>OVBI01001159.1:0-40773 GCA_900406495.1 Sisymbrium altissimum | reverse complement strand
AAATCGGGATGTTACAATAAGTTTCCATATACCAGAAATCGGGATGTTACAGAAACTCTCGGATCAGTTCTCGGAAACTGAACAAACACGTCGATATTATTCCTGATATCCGCCATCCAGCAAGCAAACCTACTAAATAAATGAAACTGGTTTCACCAAACTCTTTTGCGACCATTGCTGGCCCCAATGGACGAAACTTATCATCAACCAAACCTTTTATACGAAGGAGAAGTTCAGTAATGCCCATGCACGGGCATAGAAGTGCGCTATATAAGAAAAAATTAGGTATATCCTAGCTTAACATCCGAGAGGTATATCCTCGACGATGTTCTTAGGTTTGGCTTTGAGATGGCCATGCCAGCATGTTAAAAGAATCGCACTGCCTTAACCCTCACTGCAAACTCGTTAACCCGGTAAGCGCCGACCATGGCACACTGGTCTCAACATCTCGGAAACACAATCTAGCATACCACTATACGAGATTGTAAAGTGTTTCAAACGTCGAAAAAACGGGGACGTAAGCCGGAGTCTATTCGCATCCCCTAAAACCAGACGGACGCATAGCTTAGTTCCTAAAACGCTAGCCTATCGTAAGCCCAGTCAAAACACTTCCCAGCAGCACTGGCACAACTTCATCAACACTTTATACGAAATGACGCAAATATGTTTTCGTCAAATAAAAGCATGACAAGTCTCTGCTGACTAAATATCAACGCTCAAAGCATTGCAACTACTATAACGCTTCTCAGTATCCGGTAAACGCTAATGAAAACTCAAGGGAGTAAGAAACCTCGAACTACTCCGGTCTCCTGCAGCAAACATCTGAAATCCTATCTTGCTCAAAACTAAAACGGGCAATAGAACAGGTATGCTCAATGCATAGTAAATAAAAAAAAGTTCAATACAGACATCAGGAACAGAACCCGGCAAGCAACAAAGCCCACACAAAGGGCATACATACACACACAAGGATATCAGCGGCTAACACGGCCAGTACATAAAAATAGGGAGACGGTCGCCTCAGTCACGATCATTTCCCGAGACAAAACAGGAAACAAACTCTCCGAATTCCGGATTACCCTCATTTGATCCCAAAAGATTAGAGACCCTGACTTCGCTCGCAGCCTTTAGCATCGAGTCCTCTCCAAAGATCGGACTAAGCGTCTGCGCTTGGGGAGAGGTGACTAGGTAGCTCTTGAGCGTACTCATCATACCCTCGAATTTCACTTTCGTCTCAGTAAACCTCGACCTCCCGTCGAGCAACTCACCATTATACTCTGCAATCTTGGGTTTATCCCAGATTTGAACAAAGCATAAAGCTCCAGGTTAGAAGCCACCGTTTAATTTCCGATAGGACGAGCTCCTCTCTGTTCTCCTCGATGTGGCTCACCAAAGCCCTCGCACTGTCACCCTTGCGACGATACTTCTTCATGAGAGACGCCCGCTCCAGATTGAAAGCCTTCAGCATTTTTTTCTCGGACTCGTCCCTCACCCTGAGCAGCTCGGCCCCCACGCGGTCTAGCTCCTCAGCATGAGCAGCTTTGGCTTCCTCAAACTCGCCCCTCAGACGGGATGCCTCCGCAGATTTTGCCTCCGCAATCTTTCTGGACTCTTCAGCTTGCTGAGTCCAGTACGAGGTCTCTTTTTTATAGTTACTGGCCATGGCAGTTACATGGGCGAGGAGCTGCAAAAGCAAAACAAAAGGTTAGGTCGAGAAACAAGGAAACGATGCCACAGCGCATTAATAAACAATCATACCCTGAAACTCCTCAAGGAAACCTACCCGAAGATGTTCTTCTTCTGAGGTTCACTCGGAGGAACGACCTCAGCCCCAGGACGACGAAAGGCGCCCAAAAGCTCACTGGGATCAAGTGCACTCCCATCTTTTACGAATTTGGGAACGTGAAAGTCAAACCCTGAAGCTTCAGCCCCTTTCTTCCAGGACGAAGCCCTATTGGGCTTCTCCTCGCTCGAGGCGATGCCCTTCCCTTTGTCCAGAGCGGACGGGCGGTTTTCAGGAAAGGAAGGGATCTCTCCCTCTTCAATCTCATCCAGAGGAGGCGCTACGCCTTTTGCATTTGCGAACGCCCTCTCCTGCTCAAAACATTTCCCCACCATAGTTCTAGACCTACCTTTTCTTTTTGGGGGAGTGGTGGAGAAGTCGAACGAATCAAGTTCACTCTTTAAAAATCGTGCTGCGATAACTCTATTAAACGAGAACTGGTCTCATCGCAACTTTCCCAAAGCAGTCAATGCAATTTAAACTTGATAATGGTCTGGAGGAATTGCTTCGAAAGGAGAACGAACTGCAAAAACGAAAGCATCAAACGAAGATGTCAGTGATAACATATTTCCAGAAATGTAGAAATCGATAAAACGCATTAGCCAACCAAGAGTTAGCTACCGATTTTCAACCAAGGGGTAACAATTTCTCGCGTGAACCGAAAAACTCGTGAACCTTGACCAAAAAAAAAAAGCTCTTCCAATGCTCATCTTTACTGATGTGCTCTTGAAAAATCCGCCGACCCGGTTTCGGCGCGATATAATATGCTTTGTGCTCTTTGGACGCCTTGACATCAAGGAGTCCCAACAAATGCCATACCCCGATTCCGATGTTGTGTTCTAAACACAAAATGACCATGCCCAGCAAGTTCCTCAACCCCATCGGGATTATCTGACCCATCGCCAGGCTATAAGCCGCAAGGAATTGCAGCACTAACATAGGGATGGAAAAGGTAGGAAGCAGGAGTCAAAATACGACTCGTAAACAGTAAAACAACCGGAGGTGGATTGTCGCAGCAGTCCTCCGCGCCTGGCACGACTATCTCGACCCCTTCCAGAAACTGAAACATTGACCGAAGGCGTCTTATACTACTGTCACCACATAAACTCGGGTCATTGGCTACGAGCTTTTTCTCGCGCTTCGCATTCCTAAACATCCTCGGAGGATCGTCATTGTCCTGGTTCCCTTTTTTTAGCATACACTCTTCCTCCTTCTGAACGCAAGCTTTCAGGATGAAGGGTTCGGCTGCATGCAGGACCACATAGGATCCATCGTGTTCCTCGAGTTTTATACGAACTCCCAAAGCATTCCATGTTCGAATAGAGCTCGTATAACTAAAACCAAATGAACCCCCGCCTTCCTCGGACGCGTCTTCCCCAAGGATCACATGATCAATTTCATCCCATGGGATATTATTCCCACTAGAACTTGGATCAAACGACATTTCGATTCAAAGTGAAAAGCGTTCTAAGTGTTCTTGACGTTCTTGAGAATCTAACTGGAGAGAGAAAGAAGAGAGAAGGGAGAACGTTACCTTAGAGAGTATGAGAACTTGTGAGAATGAAGGTAGGGGGAGCCTCCATTTTATAGAAAATGAAAACGGGACCCGTGAACAAAACCATGATAGACATAAACAGAACACGAAAACACTGTTTATCCCAACAAGCAGACAAAACAGGGAACAGTCCCCTACAACGCTCCTGACAGCTCAATATTCCTCGTCTTCGCACGAAAGCTTTTGAAAACGTAAACTCGAATAGTTCTCGGGAAAAACCGATACAAGCATCGAGTTCTACGCCAGGATGCACAGCCATATCAGAAGGTGTACGTCCAGCTAGGCTTGAAACCAGCTTGGCATTCCCAACATCTTCTGATCAAGCCTCTCCACGAAGAGCAATGCCCAGCTCGGCATCATTCACAGCCAGCCAGCTCGGCATTCTTTGCCTCTTGGTTGGTTCCGTACGAAGAACTTCCGAAAAACTTGAACAAAACAGTTCCTCGGAAAACTTTCTACGAAAGTTTTCTTCGCACGAACAGTTTCCGTAGGAAATCGTGCATGGCAGCCAGCACGGCATTATACATATGCACAGCCCACTCGGCATTATGCAAATGAACAGCCAGCTCGACATTTCTTGCCTCCTTGATGGTCTCTTATGAATAACTTTCGAGAAACTTAACTTAGAAGATTTGTCGAAAGACTTATACGAACTTAATCTTCCTCCGGAAAAAACAGTTCTGACATTAATGCATGTTGCACTCTTTTCCTCGACTATGTTTTCTCCCATCGGGTTTTCTTTGTAGAAGGTTTTTGATGAGACAACGTCATAAGAACTCGATTCCCGTCTCACATACAAGACAGTTAAAGCTCCAGCAGCCCTCAAAGCATAAAACTCGGCCAAAATTTTCATAACTCCGCCGAGAAAAACATCGGGTCTACTTTCCGCTCACCAACGGCTAAATCCCCCTTTCTTGGTATGGTGAAACCAACCTTCCACTTGACTCGGGCATCTCAGCAGCAACCCGTTTTCTGATCTCTCGAACAAAGATCGTGGATTCATTTTTTGGGAAGGCCGGAGATCCGAACATCTTAGCTCATTAATCCCGCTTTACACTCCTTAATTACCTCGTCATACATAGGACTGACGAGCTGGGGGGCCAACTGTTGGGGTCAAAACCCGCACTTCCGGAATTAACGATTGAAAAGTCCGAATGTCGGAATAACCTTCCATGTTTGAATATTCTCGGAAAAGAAGATGGATATTCGGGAAACAGCTCTCTTCGAACGATTTTGTCGTTAACTTCGCGAAAAGGATAAAAAAAACTAATTTTCGAGAGATTTTCCCAAAAAGCCGATAAAAATCACGATTCATCAAGTAGAATGCTGTGAGCTCGATATTTTGAGGTTGAGCTGACCAGCTTGGCATTCTGTCCAGCCAGAAATGCCGAGCTGGCTGACATTCCCTTGAATGTCCAGCTGATCGTCCTGTTTTCCGAGCGGTAGGTCCGAAAAACCGATAAAAGTTGCGATTCTTCGAGCAGAATGCTGTCAGCTCATAATATTGAGGGTGAGAGAGCAAGTCCCACATCGTAACTTTGGCTGCTTAGGACTTAAAGTTGTCTAGTACATATATAGATCGATTTTTACTCTTGTAACACAATCTGACACATCGTGAACACCTAGTTTTCTTGTTTCTTTTTTTGGTTTTGCCTTAGTTTTCCTTTTCCGATCTCTTATTCTTGTTTTTGTCTTTTCTCCCAAGATTCTCGTTTCCTCACATCTACAACTTTCCACAAATACATTGAGGTGAATTTCGGTTCCCACAGCATCTCTTCTTCCAGTCAAAATGCCGGGCTGGTTGAATGGTTTCCTGTGCTGTGCAAAAATGCCGAGCTGACCGTCTAGTTCCAGCATCTCTCGATTCTTCCCGAGCATGCAACCAGGTAGGCATTCCATCATGTCAAACCATCAGCTTGGCAAGAGTCTCAACCAGCTCGGCATTCTCCTCTTCTCCAGCAATGCCAAGCTGGCTGAAACGTTTGGCCATCTCTTCCTCCAAATCGGCCGAGCTGATTGAATGGGAAGAGTTTTCGATCGTTCCCCATTGATCTCGTTCTGTCAGGATGGACAAAGTCTATACCAGATCAGCAATCTAGGTGACAATTCTCCAGCCTGGAGACCAGGTTGGAATTCCTTCTCAGGAGGAAGTTCTGTCGAGCTGGTTGGTCCTTTCACTATTTGCAGATTTCATTTCGAGGACTTATCGATGTTTTCGTAAAACTTCCCGATGTTTCAACCAAACTTCCCGTTGTTATCAGAGAATACGTAACATTTTTTTCTATCTAAAAAATAAGACGTTAACTTAAGTCAAACCAAAAAGTCAAAGCAGAGAAATCACTTAACCAAAGATTGATGCCGAGCTGGATGGTAAATTCCTGAAGATTCTCGAAGATTCCTCGAAGTCTGTGGAAAAGGCGAAAACATAGACTCCCACATCGGGAATTTGGCAAGTTTAGGCTTATGATTGTCTAATATAAATACATATCGATGTAAAGCCTTCAAGAAAAAGGAATAGAATTGAATTACTTGAAATCCGATACTTTCGCATTTGGCAATAAAACATTCTTTATCTTTCCTTTTTCGATCTTTATTTTTTGCAGAAATTCTCTAATATCTTTTGTGATGTTTCTCTTTCCAAAACTTTTGGGACCTAATTATCGATTTACATTACAAAAATACATTTTGCGAAATCTTGTTCCCATAATTTGGCGCTAGGAGGGTGCCAAAAACTTTCTTACTCGGAAAAACGAAAGATGCAAAACCCGACTTTGATGAATCATCCGCTCGGTGGAGACGAACCGACCCTAGAAACTTCTGAGGATTGTTTTCAATCCGGAAAAGAAATTTTCCCGATATCCCTAGAAATATCCTCATAAAGAGTCGTCAACACAATCATGGGAGGATCACCGTGTTTCTGTGATATGATATCTTCAATAAAAACTTTTCAGCGACAAGCGGGAACCAATATCGGCCGATCAGAATCAAAGAACAAAACTAAGGGTGTGATCGTCTTCGAAAAATCTGAAGCGTATTAAGTCATATACCCCCATGACGATTCGCTTGTGATTTCAATGCACAATAGCTGATCATGACGTGTCTAGGGTACTCATCGATACCGGTAGCACGGTGAATATGATATATCGAAAACCGTACAAAAGATGGAGACGGGATCATACGAATTAGAAGACGAACCTAGGCCATGGACGGGTTTCTCTGGATGCATATAGATGATCCAAGGAACTGCCGCTCTTCCAATTACTACGGCAGGAGGTACCATGATACTCTTGCATTTTAGCTAACGATCATGGCATTTTCATGTAGGATTAGACCCTTGTTTCTCGATTTTTCATTTAGTAAGCATTGCATTTAGGCATAGGAATGCATTAGACTAGGATCTTGCATTTTCTTGCATATTTGAGTATTTTTTCTAGAATAAAAGAAGACTTAAGGACCATGGCCACCAAATCAAGACAGCCAAAGTCATTAAACAAAAGAAGAACTGCAACGAGGAAGGAACATCAAGCTTACCCCGATGCAGTACGCCCCAAGTTTGCACAAGAACAGACGGCCAAAGATCCGACTTGGGGAATGCACCTTTCAANCTCCTGCCCCTTCACGCGCCAACAATCGAGGCTGTCCCCTGCTCAGCCACAAGCTCCCCTTGATGTTGCCCTAGCCGTACAGAAAGTGAAGCGCGCCTCCAGCTCATGGAAAAAGACAAAGCAAGCCTATCCCTGCCAAAGTGGTCCCGAAGATTGTAGGGTTTTCATCCCTTCTGTCCCCTATAAAAGCAACCCTACTTCCTCAAAGGGGACACAAACAACATTATTACATTCCATCACCTCCAAAAACCTATCTTTATTTACTCTTGTTTGATTTCTTTTTAAGGCCTTTGCTCCGCCAACATTAAGAGAAATAATTGTTCTTCTTTTCTCTTCTTGTTTGCTTTTAAATATTGCTCATCAGACCTTGAACTCATTTACTTAATGCAAGTTTAATTTAGTCTTATTTACTTCTTTGTTATTTTTGCATCTAAATTTTTGCTTTAGTTTCTTTTCTCACCTACTCATGAACTTGTCTCACTTCCTCATGGATTTCGAGACTTGTTCCATGAAACCTGAGTAGTTTCTATTAGAGCTTCTTGGTGGGTTAAGGTGAAGAGGTTTCGTTTAGTCTTAAGCTCGGTTTTACTTAAAACTCAGTTCTTTCTCCCTTAGCCTCTCTTAACGCTTGGTTAAGCTTGATCTCATTCAGCATGTTCTTAAGCTCCCCTAGTGAGAGAACCACTCCATGGGTCGTAGTTTGATCCGCTAAGGAAGATGTGGATTTCCGGAGCTCAAGACATTGGCTGTCTTAAGGAACCGCATAGTTCTAAGAGGATAACTCTTTAGGCTTGGACCATTGCACCACCACTAGGCATAAGTTAGCTTTGGTGGCTCTGGATCCAAAGGGACTCTACCCACGAGAGTGGGACTGTCTATAACAGTTCTTTTACTTAAGAACCACCTCAAAGAAACCCTCTTTAAGAGCAGTTGAGATTTTACACCGAGTAGACCCCAGTATAAAGGAACCTCTGATCCTATTAAATCCACCAAAGCTCTTCTCTTAAATATTAATCTCCACTCTAACTGCTATTATCTTGTGCTAACTGACTCACCACTTAATTATCGCTTTAAAAACCTGTCTAACCAGCTCTAACTCTTTACTTCTTTGCAATTGCACTCTTACTTTTATTTCTTTGCATCCTTAATCTTGAGTGACACAAGATTATTGTTCAAATCTCTAAGCTGTTATTGGTGAGTCTTTTGGTGGCTTTATCTTGGACTAATTGTGAATCCAACCGTCAGGTTGGTTCGATAACCCCCATTATACTAAAAACGGTTAAAGTGGTGGGATTTGATTTAAGTGGTTGGTAAAACAACGCATTATCATACAACTTCTGTACTATTCTACGTAACCGATCACCCTGCGATCTATAACGCTATAATGAGAACACCCTGACTCAATGCCATCAAGGCTGTCCTATCAACTTGCCATAAAGTTCCCAACTCCCAACGGGACTGAGACGATTTGGGGAGATAGAAGGGCTCTAGGGCTTGTCTCTTTGTCGAGCATAAACTTTGGAATCCCGTAACTGACAAAAAAACTGATGGAGAAAGTAAAAAGAAAGACAGAAGCCGAGCTCGCTAAGCTTTTCCACAAACTTCAATTGGAATACGCCAAAGAGCAGAAAGATGACATTCCATGCGAATCGGTAATTTCAGTTTGCATCGACGATTCTCATCCCGAGAGATACATTGAAATCGGCGCAAATTTTAAATAGCCAATCACATCCGAGCTCATTGTTCTTTTTAAGAAAAACATGAGCTCGTTCGCTTAGGCGGCGGAAGACATGCCAGAAATGGACATCAACTTAACCTGCCATGAGCTCAATGTTGATCCAACCTTCAAACCGATCAAGCAACAGAGCCGAAAGCTTAAACCAGAAAGAGAAAAGGCAGTCAATGACGAAGTCGAGAGACCCTTATAAGTGGGATCAATCACTGAAGTACGATATCCTGACTGGCTTGCCAATCCGGTAGTCATCAAAAAGAAGAATGGAAAGTGGCATGTCTGCATGGATTTCACGGACCTTAAAAAGGCCTGCCCCAAAGACAGTTTTCCGCTTCCGCATATCGACAGACTAGTCAAAGTGAAGGCCGGAAACAAGCTGCTCTCATTTACGGACGCTTTCTCTAGGTATAATAAGATCATGATGAACCCAGACGATCGAGAAAAGACAGCATTCACTACATAGTGATGGAGATGGGTTTAGCACCCCTCAAAGGCCTGGCCCATCGCAAAGATCCGATAAGATAAACCCCAAGAAGAGCAGCCCAAGAAGCATGCGGCCCGTTAACCGAGTGAGGAGGTCAGCTATAGCGGTGAAACCGGCTAAACAGGTTTCACCGCCTAAAGATTAATATAAATACACCCCATTGTTCATTATTCAGAATTAGCTTATGCTTGTATGCTAAGAACTTTACTCTCAGAGAGAAATAAACATTTAATGTAACCTCTGGTCGGTAACTCGCCGACCAGAGAGAATCGAACGAGTAATCTTTTTTAATCAATACAAGTATCCATCATTTACTTACACTCCCTCATTCAGACTTTGATAACGATCTGATAACGATCAGATCAGTCGAGTTGTCATTATTTGTAAGATCGACCAGATTGGTCGCATCGTCAATAATCTCAAAGAGCGACCTGACTGATTGCAATCTGTCCATCACAAGTTCACAGTCTTTAATCTTATTTACGAAAGATTCAACCTCTAGATCGACTATCTATTCACTCAACTCGAACTTCAGTAACAACAATTGGCGCTAGAAGGAGGGTCTAAGGATTTTTTCTGTACTCAAAGCCGAATTAACTGATGGCAGACCACCCCACACCTTCGTAGAACCCGGTCGCTGCCCCATAGGCCCCCCGATCGACCGCTCGACCGGTGCCCGCTGCTTCTTCAATGTCGACCATCATTCGCTCGACGATTGGAGCCCCCACAAGCATGCATCCGTCCACCGACCGTCCCCTAGTAGACTTGACTCTCTCGCAGTTGACCGACACTACTCCATCCAGTTCGGCGAATTCTGCGACCACTGACTCCCAAGCCATCTCGGCCCTACTCTAGTCGTTGGTCGTGAAGGTCGAAAACCTTTCCCGCAGAACGGCGTCTCGACTCACTGAGCTCGCCAATGCACAGTCGGCCTGCCAGAGTCGCCTCAACGACCTCCAGGCAACAGGAAGCCAGCACTCCGCACCGACAACAGCTGACTTAAATCTTCGACCTCCTGTTCAATGCTCTCTCTTTGACGGGTTCACTCGTCAGAACATCTCGGTCTCACTTCAAAAGCCACCCGCGACCATCTTCCTAGTCGCTGACAACTCTCGGATCAAAGAATTCAACCAAATGTAGCGCCAGCTAGAAACAATGACGTGGCTCATACATCACGCAACAAGTTCTGCCCGGGAGATCGACCGCGTGTTAAGGGAAATGCAGAATACCCCCATTTTCTAGCAAAATCACTAATACGCCAGTGCGTCAACAAGGCAAGCTCAAGCTCCCTGCTTATAATGGAACGATCTACCCATACCAAAATCTGGTCGCCTTCCGAATCGCCATGGGAGAGCCCAATTTTCACCCGCAGAGCGCGATGCGGGATTCTGTCAGCTGTTCGTAGAAAACCTGATCGGCAATGCCTTGAGCTGGTTCTCCTAACTCAATGCTCATTCAATCGACAGTTATCAACAGCTATCGACCGCTTTCCTTAAACATTACTGAATGTATATCAAGTAGAGCGCGTCGATTGCCGACCTCTGGACGTTGTTGCAGGGACCAACGGAGGCGCTACGTTCCCTCATCGACCACTTCAAAAGCCTCGTGTCCGGCATCTCAGTAATCGACGAAGCCGCCCTACCTGCCTTACAATTGACTGTGGTACGAGTCTGATTTCTTAGCAGATATAGAGAAAAATAAATCTCAAACGCTGGAAAGCGCCCTCCACCGATCAGCGATCTTCATTGAGATAGAGAAAGAAAGAGCCATGCTCGCTAAGAAGCACGCACCGCCTAAGACCCTGGTCGCCAAGGAGAAACAGCCTAGCGAGTACTACGAGCCAAGGCAGAATTATGATAAGCAATATAAGAGCGACCAAGGAAAGAAGACGGTCAATTACTTCGTCGTAAATGATCAGGGTTCGAAGTAGTGGAATAAGTACGTCCGCAGTGACGACCAGAAAGAATCGCAATTATATTGCGAGTTCCACAAGAAGACCGGTCGCCACTCAACAGAAAATTACCAACAACTCCAAAGGTTCTTGTATCTGCAATACATGCAAGGACAGACTTCGCTGAGTGGCGGCCAACCTCGTCCTCCTAATCAGTTGACCTCAGGACAGCCACCGCGAAATGAAGGAGAACGTTTCAACCAAGCTCTCGTCAACAAGAACTCTCACATCACATCGCAAGCTTGTGTCACCATTTGCGGCCCCTTGGAATCGGAACCTTCAAAACGTGACCGTAACTCGCAAGACGAAGATCTCCCTCCTGCGCCATCCCGGATGAAGATCAATACGATTATGGGCGGCCTCACGAATGTCAACGATTCCGTCCACGCGATAACCTCGCATGAAAAACGAGCCGTCCATCCCCTTCGCTGGACCAAGCGACCTGAACTAGATCATAACCCGGCTCAGGTTATCACTTTCTCCGAGGAA
Source organism: Sisymbrium altissimum (assembly GCA_900406495.1). Classification (NCBI taxonomy): domain Eukaryota; kingdom Viridiplantae; phylum Streptophyta; class Magnoliopsida; order Brassicales; family Brassicaceae; genus Sisymbrium; species Sisymbrium altissimum. Next base: position 29,174 of record OVBI01001159.1, on the reverse strand, counting down.
GATGCAGAAGGAATCGACCAGCCTCATAACGACCCACTCGTCATTGAAGCTAGGATTTGCGACTGCCACTTCCGAAGAATCCTCCTCGACACAGGGAGCTCGGTTGATCTGATTTTCAAGGACACTCTAATCCAAATGCAACTTTCAGGATACGAGCTGAAGCCGAGCCAACGATCACTCACTTCTTTCAAAGGCGAGTCGGTTAATTCGATCGGCACGATAAAACTCCCTGTATCCACCGGGCAGGTGACCAAGATTGTCAAGTTCCTTCGGTACGTCATCTTCGGTACGCTACGGCTCCATGCAATGAAAGCCGTCCCTTCGACTTACCATCTTTGCCTCAAGTTTCCGACCCCAAACGGTATCTGCACCGTCCGAGGAGATCAAAGCATGGCTCGTGCTTGTTTCCTCACTGAGCATAAGTTACAAAAGGTATCAGAGATGTCTCTAATCGCCAAAGCATCTCACCAGAAGTGCCATCTCGTGAAAGCACTATCGCGATCGCGATAACGATCAACGACTCGGATCTCGAGCACACCGTGCGCATCAGAGCCGACCTTACCCCCGAACTGCACGATCAGCTCGTCGCCTTCCTCAAGAAAAATAGATCTACCTTCACCTGGAAAGCATCCGACATGACTGGCATAAATCCAACCGTCACCCAGCATGAACTACACGTCGATCCGACCTACAAGCCCATCAAGCAGAAAAGACGAAAGCTTGGCCTCGAGCGCGCTCAGGTGGTAAATGACAAGGTTGAACGGTTAAGCAAAGCCGGTTCTATCCAGGAAGTTCAATACCCAGAATGGTTAGCCAATCCGGTCGTCGTTCAGAAAAAGAATGGAAAATGGCGAGTATGCGTCGATTTCACCGATCTCAACAAGACATGCCCGAAAGACAGTTTTCATCTCCCTCGGATCGACCAGCTCGTCGAATCTACCGCAGGCAACAAGCTCATGTCACTTATGGATGCATTCTCTGGTTACAACCAAATACGAATGCACCCCGACGACCAAGAAAAAATCGCATTCGTTACCGACAGGGGCACTCATTGTTACAACGTTATGCCTTTTGGATTGAAGAACGCATGAACTACCTACCAGCGACTCGTCAACAAAAAAATATTCACCAATCAGCTTGGCAAAACCATGGAGGTGTACACTGATGACATGCTCGTAAAATCAGCAAATGCTAGCGACCATATTTTGCACCCCGCCGAGTGCTTCGAAGTCCTCAACAAATACGGAATGAAGCTCAATCCAGCAAAGTGCATGTTTGGAGTAACAACCGACGAGTTCCTATGCTACATCATTATCAAGCGGGGGATTGAAGGAAATACGACTAAAATATCCGCCATTCTCAACATGCCCGCGCCATCATCAATCCGAGAAGTCCAACATCTCACCGGTCGTATCGCAGCCCTTAACCGCTTCATCTCTCGATCAACGGATAAGTGTCTTCTCTTTTACCAACTCCTCCGGCATAACAAAACATTCACTTGGGACGAGCGTTGCGACAAGGCTTTCCACCAACTCAAAGAATACCTCACGACCTCACCAGTCCTCACCAAGCCCACTGAAGGAGAAGTACTCTTTTTGTACATAGCGATCACGCTAGCCGCGGTAAGCGGCGTGGTCATCAAAGATGATCGGGAAGAACAGCGACCAATCTACTATGTAAGTAAAAGCCTTAACAGCGCTGAGGCAAGATACCCGACGCTTGAAAAGTTAGCTCTGGCCGTCCTCATGTCCGTCTGAAAACTACGTTCGTACTTCCAGTCTCACTCAATCGTCATCTTTACCGACCAACTTCTGCGACAGATACTGCACAGCCCGGGCAAGAACGGTTGAATCGCCAAATGGGCAGTGGAGTTAAGTGAATACGACATCGAGTACAAAACATGAACAAGTGCCAAGCCTCAGTAACTAGCCAATTACCTCATTGAGCTGCCACCAGAATTCGCGAGCCAAACACCGCCTCAAAGTTAGACTCTTTACGTCGACGGCTCGTCCTCTCGCACCGGCTCTAGGATTTGCATCAAACTCACATCGCCAACAGGAGAACTCCTCGAGCAATCTTTTCGCCACGGATTTCCGGCCTCAAGCAATGAATCCGAATATGAAGCTCTACTGACCGGCATAAGGCTCGCCCTCGTAATGGGCGCAAAGAACCTTGAAGCTTTTTGCGACTCCCAACTGGTCGCCAGTCAATTTAACGGCGACTACAAAGCCCGCAGCAACTGAATGGATGGTTACGTTAAGCTCGTCCAGGAAACCGCTAAGAAGTTTGACACGTTCACGCTCACTAAAATACCGAAGGGTGACAACGCGTAAGCCGATGTGCTCGCCGCTCTCGCGTCAACATCCGACCCAAACGTTCGCCGCATCATTCCTGTAGATTGCATCGAACGACCAAATATCGAGATCGCATCCACGGTTTACGCAGTCCTCACTCGCAGACAGGCCGCTCTGGCGACTAGGACTAGTCCGCAGGACACAAGCCTCCCCGACTTAGCTACGATAAACATGACCGAGCCACCAGCTGCGGTGACTAAGCATTCCGACGAGCAAGCTGCAGCCGCGCACAATGACATGATCACCGATGCTCCTGAAACACTAGACGATGACTGGTGAACCGAAATCAAGGTATATATCGAGGAAGGTAAGGCACCCGCTGATCACTGGGCAGCACGACGCTTACGCGCTCGCTCCACTCACTACATTTTGATGGATGGGAACCTATATCTACGCAACACCGCCAACTCTAATATACATTGCATCAGCATCCCCAATGCTCAGCGTGTCATGGAAGAAACAGACAAAGGTGCAGACGGTAACAGGTCGGGCGCTCGCAGTAAAGATCAAGCAGCAAAGATTCTTCTGGCCGACCATGGTCACCGATTGCAAAATCCGTGCATCACGTTGTGAGAGGTGCCAACGACACTCTCCAAAGATTCATGCGCTGACGGAGCTACTGGCAACAATGACCGTCCCCTACCCTTTCATGCGTTGGGGACTGGATATCGTTGGACCACTCCCGACCTCACGACAGAAGAGATTCATCCTAATCATAACAGATTACTTCACCAAGTGGGTCGAAGCGGAAGGCATACTCCAGTATACGCGACCATGACGTACAAAAATTCGTGTGAAAAAACATCATCTGTCGCCATGGACTCCCTTACGAGATCATCACCGATAACGGCTGGAAAATTCAAAGCATCCTGTGCTCGATGGAGAATACGACTGAGCAAGTCGACCCCTCGCTACCCACAAGAATCGACTAGAGAACAAAAAAGGAATATGAGCAGACGAGCTCGATGGAGTAATTTGGTCGCATCGAACGACCTTGCGAAGAGCGACCAACCAAACTTCATTCTTCCTTTCGCACCGCCACGAGGCAATGTCTCCCGCTGAAGTTACCATTCCCGGCCTCCGCCATGTCCTCTACACAGTCAACGACGATCTCAACAAGAAATATGCTAGAGGGCACAACAGATTTCACCGAAGAAATGCGCGATCAAGCCCTCCTGCGACTCCAGAATTACCAGCAGCTCGCCACGAAATACTACAATCGTTAAGTCCGAAACAGATGCTTCAAAGAAAGCGACCTCGTTTAGCGCGTAGTCTACGAAAATACTCGCGAGCCGAACGCGGGAAAACTGGGCGCCAATTGGGAAGGACCATACCTAATCTCTAGAGTTGTCAAGCCCGGCGTACACGAACTCCTGACGGTCGATGGCAACCCCGTACCACGATCCTGGAACTCGAAAAGCCTTAAGCCATACCACGCCTAAGGGACGCATAAATTTGTACATAAGAACCCTATCATCAACAAGCACGACGACCACTCAGGTCGAACTACCAAAAATGCATGACGACCACTCTGGTCGAATCATCAAAAAAAAAAGACAAAATAAAAAACACATACAACAAATGTATGGCGGGACTGCGTTCCCGTGTAATGTGAACTACGATCAGACTTGATCTCCAACATGTTGGAGTATGTAGGCAGCTTCTTAAGAAGTCAAGCTATATCAATAAAACATCTTTATCAAAGTCTTCTTTCCTTTCGCTGAGTCAGTTGACAATACCGAGGCCGACCTCCGGGGTCGCAAGGGTATATAAGCCAACCGCCAGGTCGCATTAGCCTGAAAACAGGGTAAGACAGACCTCCGAGGCTGCAGTTGAACATACCATTCGAATGCCGACCCTCGAGGTCACACGAAGGATATAAGCTGATCGCTACAGCCTCATCCTTACTTAAAACATGATAAAACTGACTCCGAGACAGCACCTAGCCAAACCACTAAAAGCCGACCCGTAGGGTCGCAAGGATATGTAAGCGGACCTCCACGATCGCATTATTCCCCGAACGTACAAGGTTAAACCCTGAACTTGTTGATAGGCGTGCAAGTCAAGTCCCATGATTGACTACGCAGATACATATAACTCAATTTCGCTGAACTATGATATTATCAGAATTATCAACTTAAGAAACATCCTTAGCAAAATATCAAAGCAAGGCGCGCAAAAGTTAAAAGAAAAAAAAAAGACATTAATATTCCATTTAGTTTATGACAGAAATACAGAAAGTGGTTTCGATGGGCGACCAAAATGGCTGCCAGATAAAAAGAAGAAAAAAAAACAAGCAACATAGAAAAATTCTAGACTTCGGAAGCCTTTCCCTCACCTCCCTCGCATCCTTCCTTCTCGATCTGAACAGTTGCGACCTGCGGAGCCGGCTTTGCTGAAACCTCGCCACTCCTCACTACGTCCGGCGGACACGCCTTCTCAGAGTCCTTTATGGTTGCCTCAGCAGAAAGATCGGCCGCCTTATCACCAGTCGCAGCCTCTGGACAACGAAGATCAGAAACGACTTCAGAAGAAATGAGCCTGTCATTCGAGCCGTGTTCTCCACACAATCGGGAACCCTCCCGTTGTTCGCAAAGGATGGATTCTGGGTGAGTAGACAGGTCGTGTTCGGCACCATGTGAGGAGGGAAGAGGATGCTCACGGTTCGGAGACCCAGGAGGGGTAAGGTACAAGTCGGAGTCGTTTAGCTCTAAGACATCGAGCTTCTCGAGAACAGCCTGCTTCTCGGCGCATATCTTTTCCAAGTGGGCTATTTTCTTGGCAGGAACCATGACCCCTTCGCTCGCCAGAAGCTTGTACGCATCCTGGATACTGACAACTTGATTCAAGTCCAGCACTTGTTTCATGATGGCCTCTTGCTCCGCCAAATAGTCTCGCACCTTCTTGATCGAGCCTTGTTCTTGTCTTAGAACTCTAGCTTAGCCCGCGACCTTTCCTTCTCCTCTCAGACTTCAACTTTGAAACTTCCTCTTTCAGGCCGTTCACTTGAAGCTCAGCCTGTGACTTCCCAGCCAGAAGGTCCAGACTCTCGGCCTCGACTCGATTCCGCTCCTCGGTCAAGAAGGTCGTTTCTTTTATCAGTGACTCGTTCCTCTCACGCTCCTTCTTTAGCGATTCTTGGAACCGCAGCAACTTCCGGTTATTCGCCAGGGACTCCTTCATTGCGACCAGCTCGGCCAACCTCTTCTGCTCTGTTTGTCGAGCAGTTGAAACTTTCTTTTCGTATGAGTCAGTCAATAAGTTGATGCTTGCTGCTTGCTGAACAAAATATGCAAAGAAACCAGGTCATCAGAAACTAGCATAGAATCGGAAATCAAAAAAAAAAAGTAAATTTTTTTTTACCCGGGCTGCATCGCGAGCAACAATCTTGTATGACTCGCTCTCTTCGAGATCATCAACGTTAGGAAGATACAAGGGTTGGCGAGTTCGGATTTTTTGGAATAGATTGAAGTAAGAGAGCAAGTCATTGGTGAAGGGAGTGTGCCCGAGATAGGAGAATTCAAAAGCATGGCTGTTTCCCTCCTGCAGCCGCCGCCTTTTCTGATGGTCAGCACCGATGGAATACCCCGCCATTTTCTTCGGTAAAGGGCCAGAAGGAGCCGCAACCACAGGATCAGACCCGCCTGCCTCAAAACAACCAGAAGATGCCTCAACATCTTTCTCTGTTCTTCCATCCTCTTTACGAGAACCTTCTCATCGGCGACCAGCATCATCGTCAGTAGATCAAATCTTCAACGGTTTGAGAGGCCCCGGTTTTTGAGAAGTCAGCTTACGGGTCGGAGGAGCGACCTCTTTTTTCTTTTCAGCAGCCGAAAGAGGTTTTTCGGCGACTGGTGCATCCTTGTTAGCGACCGGCGGGTCCTTTTTCTGAGCTTCCTCTTTGTTGGAAGAAGCGCTCGGGACAGCAAGTTACTTTGAGAAAGAAGACAGTTAAAGATTTAACTTGCCCATGTCCGTTTTGTTCCTAGGTCGCGGCTCACAAATTCTTGAAAGATGGTCTTCTGAAAGTAAGGCGAAGTCACATTAGAAGAGGTAACCGACCCAAAAGCTCGAGTCAGTAAAAGAAGGAAATGAGGTAGACAGGGAGCCGACCAAACCTGATCGAATACGGGACAGAGCTCTCCTAAAGCGAGCCTCAAGATGGTCAGGCCACCGAAGAACACCGAACTTGCGGATTTCCTCTAAATTTTCGAAGAAGTTCGGGGGAAAATTCGCAGAAATAGAATGGTATACTGCAACAAAAAAAAAGGGGGAAGAATGGTTAGCCCACTCGTTCAAAACCCATATGATCCAAAAGTAATAAATCAGCTACCCGCTGCCGCATTCCAGTCGGTCCTCGGCAACGTGAACGGATCGCTCACAGACGCCTCGTCAACCTTCACGAAGAAGTACCTAAAATCCCAATTAGGCGTCTTCTCGGGTACGTCTGTGACGATCAGCCCATACTTCAATTTTTCCGCAACCGCGAACGTTCCCCTTTTTCCCCATGGTTTTCCTCCCCTCGACGACCAGCCACGTGAGAAATTCATCATCTCCTCAAAGAACCGGAGGGTAAGATTGAAGCTGCACTCGGAAGCAAGTACTACAGCTCCAATCATATTTCAAAACGACCCGGGTTGCTGCTGGGACGTAGCAATGTCCCTCGCTTACAATAGTCCACCATTAGAGAGGGACTCAGGAAAGAAAGACCACACATGATGAACCACGCTTCGTAAATGCAGAACCATCCCGGGATACAGTGCCACGGTCGCTCAAAAGGATCCGGAATCCGAACGTGAATGCAGCGACCTCGGCAGTAGTTTGAAGTGATCAAGGAAACCGACTCGCGATCGGATCGCGTCTGAGGCCAGAATGTCGGATGATGAATCGGATCGCCATCCTTATTGACCGGAGATGGAAGGCGATCGGCCACCAGACTATAATCGTAATCATCTCAGTACTCATCTACGAGGCTAGGGACGACAGTCAATTGACGATCGGATCATTCACCTTCGCAACCTCCCTGGTCGTCACCTGGAGAATCTCGACGACCAATGGAGTCGGAGCCGACCATACGTTCACCAGAAGCAACAGCCACCGAGGCATCAGGATCTCTATGAACTCTGATAAGATCAACACTCCGATTCGAGGAAGAATTGTCTGGAGATAGTGAGCTAGACGTAGCAATTGGAGAAGAAGATCCAGACGGACGGGTCAAACCCACCAAACCGGACGAGTCGCTAGAATCAATTCTCATAATACAACAACAAAGCAATAGAGGAAAGAAATCAAGAGAGTGAGAGAGATGTTAATACCTTCGAGATAGGAAGAAGATTGAAGAATGAAGGGAAGGATGAGGGTTTTATAGAAAGGGAAGCACGATTCCCAGCACGAAAAATCATCATTAGCCCTACAAATCACCGCCCAAGCTATGCGACATTTCTACTCCAAACGGTATCTTTGGCTTCCTGAGACGGTTCAACGAACTGAGAAGGGCCACGTGTCAGATCTTCGCGAGCAACTAAATCCAGAATCTTCGGTCGACGATTATCGACCTTTAGCTGCTGGGCTTCGGGGGGGGGGACAATTGTTGGAGATGGGTTTAGCACCCCTCAAAGGCCCGGCCCATCGCAAAGATCCGACAAGATAAAGCCCAAGAAGCATGCGGCCCGTTAACCGAGAGTAGAGGTCTGCTAGAATGGTGAAACCGGCTTAACAGGTTTCACCGTCTAAAGATTAATATAAATACACCCCCCCCCCATTGTTCAATATTCAGAATTAGCTTATGCTTGTATGCTAAGAACTTTATAACCAGAGAGAATCGAACGAGTAATCTTTCTTAATCAATACAAGCATCCATCATTTACTTAACTCCCTCATTCAGACTTTGATAACAATCAGATTTCTCGAGTCGTCATTATTCGTAAGATCAACCAGATTAGTCGCATCGTCAATAATCTCAAAGAGCGACCTGACTGATCACAATCTGTCCATTACAAGTTCACAGTCTTTAATCTTATTTACGAAAGATCCAACCTCTAGATCGACTATCTATTCACTCGACTCGAACTCCAGTAACAACACAGACCGCAGAACGTAATGCTACAAAGTGCTGCCTTTCGGACTGAAGAATGCTGGTGCTACATATCAACGCTTGATGAATAAAATATTTGCCGATCAATTAGGGGAGACCAGAAGTCTACATATATGACATGCTCGAAAAATCCCTAGAAGAAGACGACCATACAAAATACTTATTGGATTGTTTCGATTGTTTTAACAAGCACAACATTAAACTCAATCCCGCAGAGTGTAGACTCGCAGTCGCTTCGGGAGAATTCCTCGATTACTTGGTCACGCATCTGGGAATCGAAGAAAATCTCAAAAAAATCAATGCACTGATCGACATGTCTTCCACAAGGACAAAAAGAGAAGTTCAAAGACTTACAGGCTGCATGGCAGCACTAAACAAATTCATATCAAGGGCGACCGACAAATGTCTTCCTTTCTATGACATGTTGAGAGGAAACAAAAAGTTCGACTAGACTGAAAAGTGCGAGGAAGATTTCTAACAACTCAAAATCTACCTAGCAAGCCCGCCAGTACTCGCTAAACCAGTAGGAGGAGAACCGTTATTCCTCTACACCCCGTCTCGCTAACTGCGGTCAGTGGAGTTCTAATTCGGGAAGAGAGAGGCGAACAAAGACAAGTATTCTATGTAAGTCAGACTCTCACCGACACTGAGGCTCGTTATCCGCAGATGAAAAGGTATCACTATCAGTAGTAGGGTCTACTCGAAAACTCAGACCCTACTTCCAGTCACACACGATCATAGTCCTTGCAACCTTTCCGCTCAGAACTATCCTACATAACCCAAGTCTTTCGGGTCATTTGGCCAAACGGGCAGTGGAGCTAAGCAAGTACGATATTGAATAACGGTCTAGGACACGCACGAAATCTCAAGTTCTGGCCGATTTTCTAATCGAACTTCCCTCCAAAGGAAGCAGTGAGAGATCGGAAAACACAACTTGGGTCCTTAACGTGGATAGATCTTCTCTAAAAATAGGGATCCGGAGTTAGGATCCGTTTGACATCACCCACATGAAAAATCCTAGAACAATCATTCCTACTCAATTTCTCAGTTTCCAATAACAAGGCCGAGTACGAAGCCCTGATCGGTGGGGTAAGGCTCACCCACTGCGGTATCAAGGTTGAGAGCATCCATGCTTTTTACGATTTTTCAGCTTGTCACAAACCAGTTCAGAGGGGAATACGAAACCAGAGTAGAAAGAATGGGGGCTTACTTGAAAGTAGGCCAATACCTCGCAAAGCAATTCAAAGAATTCGAGCTAACAAGAATTCATCAGGGCGAAAAAGCATCTGCCGATGCTTTAGCAGCCTTGGTATCAACTTCGACTCCAGGAGAAAATAGGATTATTCCAGTAGAATTCATAGAACATCCAAACTTTGGACCACCCAGTATTATCATGCTCATCGGAGAAGATCTCGAGGAAGAAATTCTCGAGGACCTTATGGAGGAGGAAGAACTATAATCGGCTCCAACCATTGACACTACCTCACAAACCGAAAAGGGTGAATTTGGTTGCGACCAAGAATGGATGGAGAAGATTTGTCACTATATCGCAGACTCCGGAGAAAGACATCGCCATCAAAATCAAAGATTGCAAAAAAATTCTCAAAAAATGCGAAAACTGCCAACGCCACGCTCCAACAATTCGCCAACCGGCCGAAATTTTTTCATCGATATCCTCTCCATACCCATTCATGTGTTACTCAATGGATATCGTCGGACCAATGCACAAATATAAGCAAAAGCAGTATTTTCTCGTCCTAACGTATTACTTTTCCAAGTGGATTGAAGGAGACTCCTATGCAAGCATAAAAGACGTTCAAGTTGAGCATTTTGTCTGGAAAAACATCATCTGTAGACATGGAGTACCATATGAAATCGTAACTGACAATGGTTCGCAGTTCATCTCGAACCGTTTCGTATCATTCTGCAAGAAATGGAAGATCCGTCTGAATTTCTCAACTCCGAGGTATCCACAAGACAATGGCCAAGCGGAAGCAGCCAATAAAAAAATCCTCAATGGATTAAAGAAAAGGCTGGACGAAAAGTATGGCATGTGGGCTGCTGAACTCGAAGGCGTGCTCTAGTCACATCGGACCACGCCCAGAAAGGAAACTGGGGAAACTCTGTTCGCATTAGTCTATGGAATGGAGTGCGTAATTCCCCAGAGATCGAATTTCCCAGAGTTCGCCGAAATTTTCTTCCCGAGCAGGAGGAAATCAATCAGGCAATGCTCCTGCACAAACTTGATCTGATCAACAAAAGGCGTGATCAAGCGCTAATCCGAATGCAAAGTTATCAGCAAGCAGCTGCTAAATATTTCAACTCCAAAGTTTACAATCGGAGATTCAAATAAGGCGATCTCGTCTTACGAAAGGTCATTCAAAACACCCAGGAAAATAATGCTGGAAAACTAGGCGCAAACTAGGAAGGCCCCTACAAAATCACCAAAGTCGTCAGGCCAGGAGCATATGAACTCACCTACGACGACGACTCACCAGTCATCTGAAGTTGGAACTCAATGTATCTCAAGAAGTCCCACCACTAGAACTTCACTTAAAATGAATTACGAATTGGCTTGATCCCCTAGCATTGGGGTATGTAGGCAACTTGTCTCATCATAAGTCCAGTCGCTTAAAAAAAAAAAGATTTTTCGGAAGAGTGGGAGTGTATACATAGCCATTCTTACACTCGAAAAATGCTCTTAAACTCAAGTTTTTCCGAAATATTATGGAATACTCTATCTCTAAACAAGTACAAGCATCAATTTTTCTGATCGAAAAATTCTACAACACATCAAGTCAACTTCATTACACTTTTTCAAAACCCATTTCAAAAAACGATTTGCACAAATCCAACACTTTTTCAAACTTGCTTGTTGCTGGCCACAACAAGCGTATATTTCTTTTTCATTGTGATTTAAGGACTTAACTAACGCTCAGTACAGGCAGAGATTCGACCACATCCATAGACATCGAACAGCTGGTCCACAAGACGGTTTTTGATGTGACCTCGGCATATGTAGTCGAAATGCCTCAATGCTGGGTAGAACCGTTGAATCCTATTACCCGCAGGTAGAACTGGTTCGACTTCAGTAAGGAACTTAGTCAAACCCAGATTGTGTAGGTAGAAGTGCATTCTTTCCTGCCACATTTTGAAGTTGCTCCCATCGAACTTATCAGGCAGAAACCCTGTAGTGATCGATGCATACGCCAGTGGTGCTTGTGGCTAACTCGTCCCATTTTGGGTTGTTGCCTCACCCGAGTTTCCATTAGCTCCTTAGACTTGAGAGTTATCAACTCCGTTAGTCATTGTTGAATCTGTTCACAAGACAAATAACCAAAGTTAATATTTGAGAATCAGATTTCAGACAAGCGAGTAAACGTTTAAGTCGCTAATAGTTGTTCCCAAAATCGCCTCAAAGCGTCTTAAACATTATTTCTTATATCGAAAAGATCGTAAAGAGAAACGTGTCAGACTATCGTTTTGCGAACCTGTCAGAGACTGACACGCAAACCGATTTCTGATCTGTGTTTTTCATCTTTTTATATCAAATCTTTCTGCAGAATAGCTAAAGATCGTTTGCAGAACAGATTTAGATCGATTGAAAACTTTTGGGAAAAACCGTTTTATAAAATCTTTTTAGAAATATTGTTTGCAATATTCAATACGATTAAACCAATAAGCAGGAAATGGATTTATTGAGTTAAGATTGTTAGACCGTGAAAATCTAGATTGAAATCACAAAACAAAATTTATAGAATAAAACAGTATGTTAAGGAAGCGTATTAAAACGAGACCTTGAAAATGTTTTTGAAAAGAAGACGAAACACGGAGTCAAGATATGATCTCTTTCCTTAACTCAATAAATTGCCCATATTGTGTGACGGTTTCTGTTGCGATTTTTGAATCCCAGGATACAACCGTGATAAGACTGTTTTGCAACACCCAAAACAGAATCTACGAACTTAAGATATACGAATACTCTCGAGACACTTACGATATTAAAGACGAAAGAGATTGTTGAAACTTTTGATTTGCTATAAAAACTTTTGATTGGATGAATTATATGAAGAGAAGAGACATATATTTATATGGGATGAGTAACTTGATCTGCAAGTTAAACCTATGCGAAAAAAACAGATATTCCCCTTTTTCTGCAAGTAAGCGGGAAACAGAAATCTTCCATAATTATCTGGAAGTCTTTCCTAATTATTTGGATACAATCTTTATGACTTAGATTTATCCAATATTATTATATTATGGACTCAATCTCTAGGATTTATCATTTCCCAAACTACCAAATTTCTCTTCACATTAAATCAAATAGGCTTATAAAATTGGGTTCCAACAATCCTCCACATAAAATTGGGTTCCAACAATAGGCGGATTCTTGTAGAGTTAAGTTTTTTATATTGTGTTCATTGTGGCCTTGAACTTTGCCTGATAGATCATGAGTGAACTTGCAGAGTATAGTCTGAACTTCATCCTCCAAGAAATGACTCCATTTCACACTCACAAGGTAGTTGCCATATACCTGTCATATACACAGAAAGTACCTTGTTATACTCTATACATATATATATGAAAGCTATATGCTCATCTCATTAAAAGCCAAATGCTTAACCTTAAAGAAACTTATAGGAAGAACTATTATCATCTGGGAAATTGAGTAGCATTTAGTGGTTGAGTCAGAGTTTGTTTGACTTAGTTATCCCTTTGAACCAACCTCTTGGGATCTCAAATCACGTTAGTGGGGTTTCCATCAAGCATCCTCTTTAGTCATATGCAATAAACCCATTCCCTTCAATGATTTCAATACTTGATCTTTTGTTAGTCCTTTAGTAAAGGGATCCGCAAGGTTATCGGCTGATCTGATGTAATTCACAGATATTACACCAGTTGAGATCAAGTGTCTAATGGTTTTATGTCTCCGTCTGATGTGACGAGATTTACCATTGTAGAGTTTATTATGTGCCCGAGCTGTAGGTGATTGGTTATCAGAATGTATACGTATAGCCGGGACAGGTTTCTCCCATATAGGAACATCTTCCATAAAATTACGAAGCCATTCTGCTTCCTCTGCTGCTGTGTCTAAAGCAGTGAATTCAGATTCCATCGTGGATCTTACCAACATAGTCTGTTTGAAAGATTTCCAGCATATTGCTGCACCTCCAAGAGTAAAGACATATTCCTTTGTAGATTTCGATTTCTTTGAGTCTGATATCCAGTTCGCATCACTGTATCCTTCCAAGACTGCTGGTTTCTTACCATAGTGCATCCCATAACTTTTGGTGTATCGCACATAATTCAATACCCTTGTTATGGCCTTCCAGTGTGTATGACCTGGATTACTTGTGTAGCGGCTTAAGATGTTTACCAGATGCGCTAGATCGGGGCTTTTACAATTGGTTAAATACATCAGACTTCCAATTACCCGAGCATACTCCAGTTGTGACACCGGTTCACCCACGTTTTTGGTGAGGTGAAGTAGCGGATCTTCCGGCGTTTTGGCAGATCCATTCGAATAGTTCTGAAACCGGTCTATGATCTTTTCAGCATAATGTTGTTGAGATAATGTAATCCCTTCAGAAGTTCTTGTGATTTTAGTACCAAGAATAATATCCGCAAGACCTAAGTCTTTCATGTCAAAATGATCACTAAGCATATTCTTAGTTTGTTGGATGCTACATTTATTGCTGCTGATGCTGAGCATATCATCTACGTACAGGCACATCGAAATATACCCATTAGGAGTACATTTGTAGTAGATTCATGTATCACATTCATTAGTGTTGAAACCATTTGACAGCATCATATTGTCAAATTTTTCATGCCATTGTTTCGGAGCTTACTTCAACCCATACAATGACTTCACAAGTCTACATAGTTTATGTTCTTGACCCAGAACCACAAATCCTTCAGATTGTTCCATGTACATCTCCTCCTCTAAATCTCCGTTTAGAAAGGCAGTTTTAACATCCATCTGGTGGATTTCCACGCCTCTTAGGGCTGCAGTTCCAACCATTATTCTGATTGAAGTTTTTCTCGAAATTGGAGAATAAGCGCCAAAGTAATCTGTGAATGATTTCGGCTCTTTCCCTTATGAGCTTGCTTGCTGCGTCTAGGTTTGTCTTCCTCAACATCATCTGCTTCAACCATAGAGGTATCGGATGTGCTTGCCTCTGTGAATGAGGTAATCACATCTCTTTCTTCACAAGTGCGCTTTGGATACTGCTTATCCTTACATGGAAATATATTTTCAAAGAATGATGCATTCATTTATTTACGTGGATATCCGATACATCTGACTTATGTACCAGAAATCGATAAGCACTACTGTTGTGTGTATCCGATGAAGATACAATCCATGGTTTTGTTCCCATTATGGCCTTTTTAGGAGGTGGCCCTGCGACTTTTGCCAAGCACCCCTACACTTTGAGATATTTGTACGAAGGTACATTACCTTTCTAAAGTTCATATGACGTTTTGCCAGTTACCTTGTGAGGTATTTTNGAGCAGTGCCCCCCCCCCCCCCCTCTCCCCACAGATTTTGGGGTAACCCAGATTCCTGCAATATTGCATTCATCTCCTTGAGAGTTTGGTTCTTTCATTCCGCAATTCTATTGGATTCTGGTGAGTAGGGAGCAATCGTTTGATGGATAATGATGTTTGCTTGACAAAACGCATTGAAAGGTCTATCATATTCACATTTTCTATCACTTTTGACTATTTTGATAGTCTTTTCCAGTTGGTTTTCAACTTCGGGTTTGTACTCTTTGAATTTTTCCAAGACTTCATTTTTACTACGTAGCAGTATCTTGTGCAATCATCAATGAAAATCACGAAATAATTTTTACCACCTCTGGATTGTATATATTTTAATATATTTTAAATCGCGGAGATCTGTGTGTATTTAACCAAGAGGTTTAGTTGTTCTTTCAACATGAGGTGCTGGTGTTTTTGTGATCTTTGCTTGTACACAAATTTCACATTTATTTTTACTAATTTTGCGTTTTGGGATCAAGTTGAAATTCATTAGTCTTTGTAGAGACTTATAATTTAATATTCATAATCTTTTATGCCAAATATTAAAAGATTCAACAAGATAAGAAACTGGATTCTTATTGATTGAAATTTCGGAATCAGGTACATCTTTGTTTTTCTTATGGACTGTCATTACACACATTTTGATCACTCCAGACTTAACAAAACCTTTTCCTATGAAAACACCACCCTTAGAATCAGCTGGTCAGACTCGAAATTGACAGCAAATATGTCCTTGCTCAATAGGGTTCAAGAGATCAGATTCTTTCTGGATCATGTTTCACGTTGTTGACAGAAACCTCCATTCCTGAAGTTATCTTCGGCACAACTTTTCTATTACCTTCAATCTTGGATTGGGACACGTTTCCCATCATCAGTTGTTCATCAGACTTGCATTTCTGATAGATATTGAACATGTCTCTGTCTGTGAACATGTCTCTGTTCGTTGATTTATAAAATTGTTATACTTTAAATCTTTTATAACTATTGGTTTTATGTATATTTTGATACTGATATTTGATAATTTACAATTAAAATTAGTATTTATAATTAAGGCTGAAGTTTAGGATTGAGAATTAGAAGTTTATGGTTTATGGTTTATGGTGTATTTGGGGTATAGAGTTTAAGATTAAATTGAAAAAAAATATATTAAAAAAATTATATCCTAGATAAACCATTCATTAGTTCATAAACTTAATTAGAGATGAGAATTTAGGATTATGATTAAGAGATAGAAATTAAGGATTTAGGGTTTGTATTTAGAGTCTATAGTCTAAGGTTTAGTGTTATGGATAGCATTTAAAAAATGATTATATTTAATTTACAAAATTTCTATACTCCAATTAAATACTTATTAATCTAGAAAAAAATATTACATTTATATTGTAATGACATAAAAAAATATAATTCAAACCCTAAACTCTATATTCTAATACCCTAAACTCTATATTCTAATACCCTAAACCCTAAACATATCTTAAACATGTTTCTTCCTATTTGAAATGTTTTTACTATGTAAATTTTCTTGTTTTGTAAATGTTAATTATTTTTTATGCTATTAATAATGTTATTTTTGTTGATTTTAGACAGTAATAGTATAGTAAGAAATTTGGATAAAAAGAAAAGTATATTAAGAGAATATAAAAAAATCTCTGTTTTATTGAATTACACCATGATTATAAAACAATCACAAGTTGAAATATGATCACAAAGCCATATATCTTTTATAGTTTATACTTATATTAGATAAAGACCCGTCTAATAGGAAAATAAAATATTAATAATAAAATTTATTTTAAATTATTCAAAAATATTTTTTTTGTAACCCGTAATTAATAAATTTGAAAATTAATAGAACAATAATTATTTAGAAAAATAAAGCCTATAAATGAATAAAAACAATTTTAGTTTGATTTTAAATATTATATCATTTAAAACTATATATAATTTATAAATACCCTTAAAGGATTATGCTGTCTATATTTTACAATTTTTAAAAATTTTGTTAAAAAAAAATATTTTAAAACATAGTCAGACATAATAAAATATTCTAATGAAATAAATTACATTAATATATTAATATCTACCTTATATTTAAAATTTTTGTTAAATTTCACATTAAATTATTCAATATAATGTTTTATAACCCTAAAGCCATCTCCATCTGTTTTTATAACCGGTAATTAAAAATTTTGAAAAACCAATAAAACAATAGATATTAGGAAAAATAAATCCTATAAATAAATAAAAAGTTTTAAGTCTTATTTTTAATATTATATCATTTAAAACTAAATATAAGTTATGAATAAATAAATTCATGAATATCTTAAAAATGTATGATGTCTATGTTTTGCAATTAATACAAAATAACAATTAGAAACATATCTCGGAAAGATTTTGATTATAAAGTGGATGATATTTCTCGTAACTCTTAGTGTATGATCGAATTTTTAGGATTGTATTTTTGTGTTTGATGAAAAATTATGTAGAATATATACTTTTATATAAGGGTGATTATTTTTATTTTTCTGGAATTTATGATTTCGAAAAAAGAAAATTCTTTAAATTTTTTTTTTGTTTATAAATATATTTTTGTAAATCTTCTTTTTGGAAAAAAAACTTTCTTTTTTAAAAATCTTTTGATCTTTATGATTTACTTTTTGATTTTTTCTTTTTTAGTTATTAATAAATGAAATATTTTTTCTAAATTTGTAATTTTATAATTTTTGTATTTTTTTATAATTTTAAGAATTTTAAAAAATAAAACGTATTTTAACACATATCTACCTCTAAAGTCATCAGAAGATGCCACTTGTCACATGATCTTGTGAGTTACTAAATGTTAGATATAAAATATTATATCTATTGGCCTCCGCGCATATATATAAGATTCAGAGTTGAGACTCTTAAACACATCTAGCTTCAAGATGAAATCCTCTGAACCTCACGCTCACTTTCTTCTTCCTGTTCTGTTTTACCTTGCTTCTGCGTGATGCCACGCCTCACCATTCGCATAATACTAAGGAATCAACATAAGATTTACTTGTCATTTATGCAACAATTTGATGTACTACTAAAAGGCAAGAAAAGTCATTGTTAATGAAAGATGAAGCCTATTTAAAGGACAAAAAAAAAAACTTCGTATCATAAAGCGGGAAAGAGTATTAACAAAATGAAAGTCTTAGGTCAAATCGATAAAAGGATTTCTAGGTGGACCATATATAGTCAACGCAAGTACTAACAAAGGATCACATCCAGAACAAATCATGACATCACAGAACTTAACAATCGAACAGCTTAATCACAGAACTTCATAGAACAGCTTAAGATGGTAAAGTGTAATAGCAAAGACCAGTTGTTCACTTAATCCGAATATAGTTTTCTCTGAACAGAGAACTGGTTCCACGCTCAAACTGATTTCTGTAGTTTCCAAGCTGAAGCAAAGTTCTGTAGTCAGACCCCTACAAAACAAAATGTAAACCACGATTGTCAAAACATGCTAAAAGAAACAAAAATGGTTCATAAATAGAAAAGAAAATATTGAACACAGATAATTCAGCAACTTGTAATCAAAGGTGAACACGCCTTGTGACTTATCTAGTTCATTTGTCAGTTGCAATCAAAGTGTTTCCATATAAGTAACCCTTAAACAGAAGTCACTAATCAAAGTAAACCCAAACACTTCAGCAAACAAAGAGTGTGTGTGCACACATACAACAGAGATTGTTGATCTTCTAGGCGAACTCCTTGATTTATTTCTCTACTTTCTTAATCGGTGAAAAGGTAAGGCCCTAACCCCTGCAAGAAAGTATGAGATTCAGTACAAAACAAATGTTCCAACAGCAAGAATGAGTGGCGCTAAACTACTCGTTAACCATCTAAATCGACGAATCAGGCTCATCAAAGAGAATAAAGAACAAATCTAGCAAAACAATTTCACTAAACCATAGCTAACAATTTTACTAACCCATGGACTTGTCTGAAAAAAAAATGCTAACGCTAGATCCGTAATCTCAGGTGATCCACAAGAGAAAAAAGAAATTGAACCCCCAATCGAATTTTAGGGTTGGGAGAGCGCTTACATAAGTCTTGAGAAAAGCGATATCATCTTCGTCAATAACTCAAGGGGGACTAATTTGACTGTGTAGACTTACTGGTGGATCGGAGATGGCGAAGGAGTCCAAAGACAGAATCACTGCAGCTCCGACATTAGTATTCTATACTTCAGCCACTGAAGAGTACAAGGTCTTCTTTCTCCCTCCAAGATCTAGAGTTTCGCAGAAGCATAGAGAATAGAGAGGGTTTGGAGTTTGGGAAAATCGGACTGCGGATTGAGATGGAAGGGGTGGAGACACTCACCGGAGTTGTGCCGGTTCTAGTGATGGAAATGGTTTGAGATCGGAGACCTCAATCGAACGGTAAAAAGAATTGGCATAGAGAAGATATTCTTTTTGTTTTTCGTTTCTCGGCTGAGTAAGAATAATGACTTAGCAAAAAAAAAATTCCACCAAAACCAAAAAAGTTGGTGCTAACTGTTTTACCTCAAATATGATTTTGATGCTATATTAGTGAATTTTGGGTTCCCACTTATTGATAATCTTTTCTAGTGCGAATTAAATGCTATGATAGAGTTGATTTTCGATTTAGGATTTTTTAATAGTAGTTGGTGAATTCGTGCTACAATGATCTACTATCAATATTTATATTTCTTGTAATGAATGTATAATGTTCCGACTGCCTCTACTGGTGAGTCACCTATCTTTCTACTGGGCTTGTGAGCTCCACCCCTATCCGACGGTCGGTGCATTAATCGAGAGGCTCGAAAGTCATGAAATACTATCCCTACAATCACCACATGACCGTTCCCCGTGTTTTGCCCTCACTCACACGGTACCGCGAATGACTTCCCGGTAGGTCACCCATCCTTTGACTACTGTAGCTCAAGCACGCTTAACCCTGGAGTTCTCTCTGGATAGGCAACCGAAAAGGTAAGTGCACTTTGGTGACATAGGTAGCCAAATCAATTCTTTTAACTTCTCCACATAAGTTTTCATATACTAGAAATCGGGATGTTGCAGAATGCTTCTAAGCATCTCAAAAGGTTAAGGAGTCAGTATAAATTTTCGAAATACACTACTTTCATGCAGTAAACCTCCGAAAACCTATCATGATATCATCTAGAACGGGTAATAAGAACTCCTTGAACATGCATCAGAGGAAGTCATAGAAGTCTAGTGCATCGATCAAACAAAACTCAGTAAAACACTTCTTAAGTGTTGTGCCAACTAACTTGTATCAGGCAGAAAAACACATTCCATCAACAGAACGATGCAAACTCATTCTTGCCTAACTTCTTCCATAGGAAAAAGACTCGCTTTCATCTTCTCTAAGTGCTGGTTTCGATCCATCCTCCTTCAAAGAGAAGGCTTTCGAGACCGCTCTTCTAAAAAGAAATCTCTCCGCGAAAATTCTTTTCATGGAAACAAAAAGACTCATCCTTCGAGAAACCTTCTTCATCATATACATGAGCGATTTCTAACAACATGGCCTCCTCCCCCACAAAGGCGGGCTGGCCATTCCTAATTTTCTCCAGCTTTGATAAGCTCATTACAACCTTCTTCGGTTCATAAACTTTCCAACAGACTTAACCGGCTCGGAAACCTTCTTACAACGTCGAGCTTAATTTTCTTCCGAGAAAAACAGCTCGTTGAAAAACCAAGCTTAACCTCCTTCCGAGAAAAATATCTCAACATATGCCGACTCGGGGTGGTTCTCCCATCACCTCGGACCCGCAAAAAATGAGCGTCGGCTCGGGGTAAATCTTCATTGCTTCAAAGTCCATCCTCATTATACAAATGATAACTTGAGGCAGTGGCATACTCCCTCCTCGACCATTTGCCATAAACATTGTGGCGGAACAGGAAAATCCGACTGGCTCGCCAGCATGATCGGCCGGCTCGGCCAAAGTGGTCTTCCTTTTGCTTCTTACGAAACTTTCGAAGAACTTACCTTAATCAGTTTTTCAGAAAAAATCTGTTATGAAAACTTTTTAAAAAAACTTATCTTGAACAGTTTTTTCGGAAATGAACTTCTACGAAAACTTTCGAAAACTTAGCTAATACAGTTTTTCGGAAAAACTTCACAAAAATTTAGCAGAAGGGAAAGGATACGACAGGCTCGGCCAATCCGCATACAGAGGAAGCACTAGCTCGGCCATCCTTTGCCCTCTCTAAAACTCTTCCGAAAACTTAACTTTCTTAGGAAAAAACAGTTTTCCGAAGAAAACAAATTCTCGTCAAAACGAAACAGAGAAGAATCATCTCCAACACTTAGCCAAGTCTCGTGAAAACAAGTTCACACGCATACAAGCTTCACGTTCGAGGTTGGATTCCCAATATGCACGTTAGAATCCGGCTCGGTATCCTTTGGGATGTAATTCATCGACCTAGCATGGAACACACGGCTGGCTTGGCATGAACATGTCCGGCTCAGCAGTTTTTCTCCCATCTTTTCTCCATCATTTCCCACGAAACATCGAGACAGAGCATGAGAATCGACCAGCTCGGCATTCTCATTGCCCTCGTCACTCGATCTTTTCTTTCAACGGGACATAGAAGACCGTCTGGATAAGCATTAACCATTGGCCAGCTTTGCATCCCTTTTCCTTTCCTCTCTCTATCTTCTCATCCTAAGCAAGAAGTGAAAACTTGTCCGGATGGTGCATGTTAAGTCAGCTCGACATTTTTCAGCATGATGCCCAGCTCGGCATATGGCCAGCTCAGCAGTTTCCCCTCCATGAAGGAGACATCACGAAGGAAGCCAACCAACTCAGCATCTCATGCCTTCCTTCTCCTCGGTCATTCACTCCAAAATGCTGAGACAACACGAGCAATGCAAGCCAGTTTGACATTTTTTCCTTCTCTTTCGAAAAAATAACTTATCATGAACAGTTTTTCGGAAAAACTTTAACGAAAACTTTCCAAAAGCTTATTCTGAACAGTTTTTCGGAAAAAAACTTTACGAAAAATTTCAAAAAACTTATCATGAACAGTTTTTTCGAAAAAACTTCACTAAATCTTTTCGAAAACTTATCCTAAATAGTTTTTCAGATTGGAAAAAAAAAAAAAAAAAACAGTTTTTTAGAAAAAAACTCTACCAAAATTCTTAGTCTCATAAATGTGTGCTGCGCTCTTTTCCTCTACTACATCTTTTCCCACCGAATTTTTCTTAGTAAAAGGTTTTTAAACAACATCATAAGGGTATTGCAAACTGATCTAGACCTACTATGACACTCGAGCCCAACAAGAACACTAAGCCAACCTAAGGACTTCATCTTGAGAATCGGTGCAATGGGAATCGGACGCCAAAACATTTTAACTCCTTAATCTCGTTCGACACTTCTTAGTTACCTCGTCACTATCATACCTGAGATTGACGAGCTGGGGGCTAAATGTTGGGCTCAATACCCATACTTCTGGAATTAACGGTTAAAAGTGTTTACATATCGAAAAAAGTTTTCATATTTGAATATTTTCTGGAAAAAGACCGATATTCGGGAAATAGTTTGACTTAAACTATTTTATTGATAACTTTACGAAAAGTAGACGAAAAATACTTTTCGCGAGATTTTTCCGATAAACCGATAAAAGTCACGATTCCTTGAACATGAGACGATCAGCTCGGTAGAAAGGATAGAACTGACCAGCTCGGCATTCTGTTCAGCCATAAATGCTGAGCTGGATGGGTCTTCGAGGAATGCCGAGCTGGTCATCCTGCTTTCCGAGAGGGGTTTCCGAAAAATTGATAAAAGTCGTGGTTCCTCGAACAGGATACGATCAGATCGGTAGAAAGGATACAGCTGACAAGCTCGATATTTTTCTCAGCCAAAAATGCCGAGCTGGATGGCTCTTCCAGGGATGCCGAGCTGCTCATCCTGCTGTATGAGATATTTTTCAGATAAACCGATAAAATTCATGATTCCTTGAACTCATGAAACAAGGTATCATCTCGGCAAAGGCCAAAACCAGCTAGGCATTCTCTCCTTCTCCAGAAAAATGCCGAGCTGGTTGTGATATAGTCTTGATGTCCAGCTGAGTCATCTTCAGAATGCCAAGCTGACTGCTCGTTTCTTCGAAACGGTAAACCAGCTCTGCATTTGCTCTGTTGCTCCAGTTCACCGAGCTGGATGATTCCTCTGGTCTTCTGCCTGTCCTCTTATGCGGAGTTAGATGTGCCTAGGAGAGCTTACGATTTTCTCGGCATGATCGACCTGCAGAAACTGCCGAGCTGGACGATGATCTCGGCCAAAGTTTGGTCAGCTCGGCATCCACTTCTTGAGGAAGTTTTGCCAAGCTGGTTGCTCGTTTCTCTACCTTTAGAAGTCGTTTCAGGGGCTTGTCGATGTTTTTGTAGACTTCCAGATGTTTTAACCGAACTTCGCGTTGTTTTCGGAAAACATCGCAATGTTTTTATCCATCGAAAACGATAAGACGTTAACTTAAGTCAAACTGAAAAGTCAAACCGGAGAAATCACTTAATCAAATATTGATGCCGAGCTTGATGGAAAATTCCCGAAAATTCTCAATGATTCCTTGAAGTCGGTGAAATAGGTGAAAACATAGACTCCCCCATCGAGAATTTGTCTAGTTTACTCTTAGAGTTGTCTAGTATAAATACATACCGATGTAAAGCCTTCGAGGCATGACTGGAAATTTTCATATTTTCGTATTTATCAATAAAAGGCATTCTCGAATTTTCCTTTTTGCTTACTTTCTTCTTTTTCACGCAAATTCTTTAATATCTTTCCTGAGGTTTGTCTTTCCAGAACTTATGAGACTTAATTATCAATTTATTTTCCAAAAATACATTGTGCGAAATCTCGTTCCCACTCGATCTTCTCGAGCAACGTCTCCACACCCTCGGGCAATTCTCCTTCTAAGCTCCTTAGACTGCTTCCTAGCTCCTTTCCTCGATGATCCATGCTCCGGTTCAAGCTGCTCATCCTCGTCTGAGCTACTCGTGATGTTCTGGCATGGTGTCAAGTTCTGATTCCCATCACCATATCCAGTGGCTAACATCCGCAGGAGAGAAGGAGAAGAAGAGAGATCTGGCTGGATACTTACCTTACTGACGGATCTGACGACACGCAACAGATTCGAGAAGACGATGGCTTAGATTCACTAAATGCCGGCTCCTCATCGGATCTCCGGCAATGGATGGAGGTGGCTGTCGACGGCTCGGGATTTCTGCAAGGCTTCACTGTGATTTTGCTTTGATGAAGAAATGAAGGGAGGCTGCCCATTTTATAAGAATAAGAAGGATCAGACCTTAGGGTTATCTTTTCCTGGGCCTCAGGCAATTGGGCTTCCCCTAATTTTCTGATGGGCTGGGGCCCATGGCGTTATAATTATCCCCCACTAACCGATAATTCGCCCCCGAATTTAACTTAACACTCTGCGATCCATTGACATCCTTAAAGAACTCAGGATAACCCGTCCAAAAGTGCAACTATGGTTCCCAAACATCCTCTTTGATCCAATCCTTTTCCCAACAAACCAACACCATCTGGGTATTTTTTCTGTTATCCTCCGCCTCCTTACAGTCCACTATCTCAATTCGCTTACTCACTACCGACATATTGCGATTCACGTCTGCTGGTGGCTTAGGTAGAATCAACTCTGCCTCACGGATAACCTTACACAAAACTGACACATGGAACACATTCTGAAAATCCGATAACTTTTTTGGTAACTCCAACCGATATTCCACTGCACCAATTATCTCAATGATCACAAATGGTCACATATATATCGGCCTTAACTTCTTCAACTTACGGTTTGGATCACTTCCCTGAAAAGTCCTCATTTTTAGGTACACTGCATCCCCCACTGCGAATTCCAAATCTTTTTTGCATAACTCTTCGGCTGGTCATGTGCTTCTTTCAGTCTTTTCTTCAGAAATTCCACTTAGTCGACTGTTTCCTTCATTACCTCTAGCTCGAGATCCCGTCTCCTCCACTTCGGTCCAGCATAAAGGGGTCTGACAAGTTCTACCATACAGAGCCTCGTATGGAGACATCCCAATGCTCGAGTGGTAACTATTGTTATATGCAAATTCCACTAATGGCAAGTACTTCCCCCACTTTCTTTCACAATCCACTACACAAGCTCTCAACATATCCTCCAATGTCTGAATGATCCGTTCTGAGTGTGTATCTGTCTGTGAATGGTAGGCCATACTGAGGTGAACTTTTGTCCCTAGTACCTTCTGAATAGCTTACCAGAGAATCGAGGCAAACTTCGGATCTCTGTCTGACATAATACTTACTGGCACTCCATGCAACCTTCCAATCGAATCCAAATACTTATGAGCAAGAAGATCGGCTCCATCCATCTTTTTTATTGCCTAGAAATGAGCTGATTTGGTGAGCCGGTCCATGATCACCCACACTGCGTTCTTATTTCTGGTAGTCTTTGGTAGCCCGGTAACAAAGTCCATTGTTACCATGTCCCATTTCCATTTTAGTAATGGCTACCCTTGCATTAACCCACTTAAAACTCTCCGCTCTACTTTAACCAATTGACATGTCTAACACTGAGATACCCATGTAACAACATCTTTCTTCATCCTGTCCCAATGGTAGTATCTCTTCAAATCCAGATACATCTTTGTACTTGCACGGATGAATAGAAAATTGTGACTGATGAGCTTTCCTCAAGATCTCGTCCTTCAGATCCTTATTATCTGGTACAGTGACTCGATTCCTATACAAAAAGGTGCGATTGACTGTGGTCCGGTACCCAAACACTTCTCTATTAATCAGCTTCCGCAAGACATTTTCCTTTTGGTGGGCTTCCCTGATTTTTCATAACAGGTCTACTTGATCCTAAGCTTCTAGCCCAGTTGTATCTTCTTCTACGGCAGTGGCACAGAGGTGCAGACTCGCTAAAGTCACTGAAAGTTCCTGAACTTCCTTTGTCTCTAAAACAGCTGTCCTTTGCCTACTCAAGGCATTAGCCACCTGATTGGCTTTTTCCGGGATGATACTCACTATCCAAATCATAATCTGCTAACAACTCTATCCATCTGCACTGCCTTAAATTTAGATCCCCTTGAGTGAAGATATACTTTAGATTTTTATGGTCTGGGAATACTTGCACCTTTGTCCATATAAGTATGCACACCATATCTTAAAATTAAAGACCACTGCTGCTCACTCCAAATCGTGAGTAGGGTAGTTCACCTCATGCTTCCTAAACTGCCTTGATGTATAAGCTACAACATTCCCTTCATGCATAAGTACACATCCCAACCCGACTCCAGAAGCATTTGTGTAGACTACTAACGGTATTCCAGGCCGTGGTAGTACTAATTAACACTGGGGATTGATTCAACTGTTTCTTTAGTTGTTCAAAGCTCTTGACACAAGTTTCCGTCCATTCAAATTTAACGTCCTTCCCTGTCAAACTCGTTAATGGCTTGGCCGTGTTGGCAAATCCATTCAGAAACTTCCGGTAGTATCTTGCTAAGCCTATGAAACTACGAACCTCAGTAACACTCTTGGGTGTCGGCCAGCTAGTGATTGAAACAATCTTCTCCGGATCTACTGCTACTCCTGCTTCTGAGATCACATGGCCGAAGAGTCCAATCTTCCTTTACCAGAAACTACACTTACTCAGCTTAGCAAACAATAGCTGCTCCCTCAACTTATTTAGGAAAATGCGCAAATGCCACTCATGCTTCTCCTTAATCCTTGATTACACCAGAATATCATCAATGAACACAATCACACTTATCCAAGTATTCCTACAATACATTTTTCATTAACTTGATGAATGCAGCTGGTGCATTGGTCAATCCAAATGGCAGTACCACGAACTCATAGTGTCCATTGTGGGAACCGGAATTCACCTTAATGTATTTTCAGAAAGTTAATGTGAGGATCCGAGAATCTTGGGAGAGAAAACGAAAAGTAAGAGAAATATCATCGAAGGTAGCAGCCAGCTCGGTATCCGGAAAGGAGAGGATAAAACGGTGCTGACTACATCATGACAGCCAGCTCGGTATCCAGGAGGGAAGGTGATACCGAGCTGACTGCATCATGACAGCCAGGTCGGTATCCTGGCATGAGAAAGTACTGAGGTGACTGTTCCGTCATATCCAGCTTGATGTTCTGTGGTACATGCTTGGCAGGGTATGCAACCAGCTAGGTATGAGAGTCAGCTCGGTATCTTTGTTTGCCCAAAATACCGATCTGACTGTCCTTCATGCTTGGTTGATTGCCTTTGACTCGAAAAATCATAACTTTCATCGGTTTATCAAAAAATCCTCGCAAAACACGAAAGGATCAGCCGAGCATGTTGGAAAGATGCAGCCAGCTCGGTATCCTGGGCAGGACTTGATACCGAGCTGGCTGTCCTTGTCTTGCCCAACTGATCATCTTTTGTTCGATGAATCGCGACTTTCGCCGGTTTATCAGAATAACCTCCCAAAAGACGAAAGGATCAGCCGAGCATGTTGGAAAGATGCAGCTAGCTCGGTATCCTGGGCAGGACTAGATACCGAGCTGGCTGTCCTTGTCTTGCCCAGCTGATCGTCTTTTGTTCGATGAATCGTGACTTTCGTCGGTTTATCGGAAAAACCTCCCAAAAAAAGGATCAGCCGAGAATATGTTGGAAAGATGCAACCAGCTCGGTATTCTGGGCAGGAATTGATAGCGAGATGACTGTCCTTGTCTTGCCCAGCTGATCGTCTTTTGTTCGATGAATCGCGATTTTATCGGTTTATCCATAAAACTCTAAAAAGAGTCTTTCGCACGTTTTCCGTAAATTTATCAAGAAAATAGTTCAAAACAAACTTTTTCCGAACTTCTATCTAAATATGGAAATTTGTTTCAATATTTAAATATTTTAGTCGCTAATTCCAGAAATATGGGTTTCGACCCAAACATTTAGCCCCCCAACCTGTCAATATCAGGTATGATCTTGACGCAGCGACTAAGAAGTATAGTACGAGATTAAGGAGATAAAATGTTCTGATCCCCATTTTTCAGGAACTTTAACTCCGCGACTCGAAAGTTCATACGATTTTTGGAGTGATAGAGAGAGTTTTCTACCGAACTGACCGATATTGGATCGAAGCGTCTTGTGGGCTGTTCGCATGATGACCAAGCTGTTTGCCGGAGCTTAAGTGTCTTGTATGTGAAGCGATGATCGGTTTGAAGATACGCCTGTGATGTTACCTCATTGAAAACCTTTTACTACGAAAAACCCGTTAGGAAAAAACGTGGTAAAGGAAAATAGTGTAACGCGTATAAGGATTTGGAACTGTTTTTCCCGAAGGAAGATCAAGTTCATATTTTTTCTCGAAAAACTGTTTATGTCAAGTTTTTCATAGAATTTTTTCTAAAAACTGTTTAAGTTAAGTCTTTCGTAGAAGTTTTTCCGAAAAACTATTTAAGTTAAGTTTTTCGTAGAAGCTTTTTCCGGAGTACTGTTCATATCCATAATTTTTTCGTAAAGTTTTTCCAAAAAACTGTTCAGGAAAAGTTTTTTGGAATTTTCATAAAGTTTTTTCCGGAAAACTATTCACGATAAGTTTTTCTAAATTCTACATATGAAACCAGCTCGAAGGCCAAAAAGGCCGAGCTGGTTGTTACCAAGGGTGATATCGAGCTGGCTGTCACCAAGGGTGATACCGAGCTGGTTGCTTGCCCAGGCAGTACCGAGCTGGCTGTCATGCCTGGTTTTTTCCGGAAAACTATTCAAGTTAAGTTTTTCACGGAATTTTTTCCGACACACTGTTCACGTCAAGTTTTCACGGAAGTTCCTCGCACGAAATTTTCTGAAAAACTGTTCATGTTAAGTTTTTCGAAGGCCTTTTGTAAAAGGTATTCCGAAAAATTGTCAAGGATAAGTTTTTCGCGTGAGATCAACTTGGGCAAACATGAATACCGAGGTGGCTGTAAGAGTGGTGCATTCATTTGTTGAATGCTGATTTTGGGGAGCAAATGGTACCGAGCTAGACGGTAAGCAGCCCGTTGCTCGTCCAGCTCGGTCAACTTTTGGCTTGTATGCTCTCTTCATTGATTCTTTACGCTTTCAGGAAAACTTAAGTGTTTCCAGAATTCTTTTCGGAATAGAAAAAATTATATTATATTATATTATATATATATATATATATAT
>OVBI01001158.1:0-40783 GCA_900406495.1 Sisymbrium altissimum | reverse complement strand
CGGTTCCGTTGCAAGTGTGTTGCAATACCGTCGCAACTTTGCGACGAATTTACAATGGATTTGTACCGTCCTTTTAGGAGATGTTGCAAACCCATCGCAGATTTGCGACGGCTTTGCGACAAGACGTTAAGCGGCGAAATACGGTGTGTTGCAATTCCGTCACAGTTTTGTGACGAGTTTGCGACGGCTTCGCATCGCCTCCAAAGGAGGCGTCGCAAGTCCATCACAAATTTGCAACGGTTTATTTGCGACGACATTGCAACGTCTTCGTTTGCGACAAAAAGAAATTGTTACAAATTCGTCGCAAATGTTGCAACGATTTTTCGTCCGTCGCAAATTTGCAACGGATTCGTTTCCGTCGCAAATTTGCAATGGATTCGTTTCCGTCGCAAATTTGCAACGGATTCGTTTCCGTCGCAAATTGCAACGAATTACAATTCGTCGCAACTTTTGCAGCGCTTTTGCAACGGTTTGGCATTTGCAACGCTCGTTTTGCAACGGATCTGTTGTCGTCGCAATTTCATCACAATTGGCCTTTTGCAACGGGTTTGCAACATTTTCTGCCGTTGCAATAGAGCTGTTTTCTTGTAGTGAAAAAATTAATGCTATTTTGTTATAAATAACATATAATAACATATAAGGATATATAATGTTACTTTTGAGAAGTATTCCTAATTACTTGTATAGATATCTAATAATCACATCAATTTTATATTCCTAAATATACGTACTAAGAACACAACAAATAATGTCACTAGCTAACATACACTAAAGTCTATATCAGTTTCATATACTCCTTGATCTGTTTGATTCCCATCCTACTCTCCCAAAAAAATAAAAAACATTTGGTGCACAGAAAAAGAACAATGAGAAAATTATACATAGAAAAAATAATTCATAGTTGAGTTGATTCGTGGTATATCTATTTATATATTCTTTTTTTGCCTATAACAAAAATATATTATTGAAATATATTTTTTATTGAACTCATCTGAAATTTAATTTTATCTTTAGGCATAATGTTTTTCTTTTAAAGAGTTAGGTAGAAACTTTAGAGATTTGAATTTTATTCAATTGATCGATCTCAACAGTTTTTTTTCCTCCTTTCTAAGTGAAGCTTTTTTTCTTCATATTTCTCTAAAGGAGAAAATGAAAAATGTCATAGCTTCATATGAAAACTGGAAGTCTAAAAGAGGTGATTCATTCATGAAGATGAGAAAACATCTCTAGAAATTATTGAAATGAGGAAATACGACTTTGTAAAAATCAGTATGAAAAATATTGTGAAAAACCAACAGAGAAAAAGATAAAGATAAGGAATTTCGCACTTGATGAAAAAGATTAAGATAGAAAAAAAAAAAAAAAAAAGCCGAATAAAATATAACTGAAAAAAAATTAAATAATCGAGCTATTTCAATTTTAATTTCTCTTCTTCTTATTTGTTGAATTTATTGAAAGTCTTTCAACTTTTTTCACCAATTTTGATCTTTACCTTCTTTTTTTGGTACTAACATTTGTTTCTCTACTAGATCATTTTTCATTCTCAAGAATTAATTTGTGGTTGTTTAGTACTTATAAAGTTCTTTCTTAATAAAGATGATGAGAATTCCTCCATGACATGACTTTATTGTATCCACTATTTATTGATGCTTAAAGAACTTCATAGTGTGGATTAGCCCTGGGGTTCGGGTACCCATTCGAGTTCGGATTGGTTTTTTGGATTTTTTTTTTTCGGATTTAGCAATATAAAACCCATTCAGATTTTAGAAGTTTTTGGATCGGGTATGGTTAGTAACTTTTCGGGTTCAGATCTATTTTGTAATACCATGCAAATCCCATTTTAAACCCAAACTCAATTCGGATAATATCACTTCGGATCCGAATATCCAATTTTAAAATAACATATTTTAACTAAAAACATATAAAACTAAGCAAAATATAACTAATAAAATCTTTTAAAGAATTATAAAAATATGTATAAACTCATACATCTTAAATATAATAATGAAAATAAATAAAAAAATAAAATTTTAAAATATTTAAAAATGTTCTAATTATATAAACTAAATAATAATTGTTAGTAACGGATTTTTCAGGATACTCATTTGG
This sequence comes from Sisymbrium altissimum, assembly GCA_900406495.1. Classification (NCBI taxonomy): domain Eukaryota; kingdom Viridiplantae; phylum Streptophyta; class Magnoliopsida; order Brassicales; family Brassicaceae; genus Sisymbrium; species Sisymbrium altissimum. The sequence goes on along the minus strand of OVBI01001158.1, from coordinate 38,674 downwards.
ATTTCGGTTCGGTTCGGATATTACCCAAAACCCAAAATACTTAATTATTTTGTAGCATGTTTCTTTTTGGATCCGGATATTACTTTGTTTTTTGTATAAAAAAGATAAACATTGAAATTAATATATATATATGATTTCTTTGTAAGTTAATATGATCAGTTATGAAATTCGACAATATCTTTTATTTAGTTGAATGTGTCTCATAACTACAAGACAATGTACAATTATAATATAGAAAATTATTGTAAGAAAATATAGTTAGATATGGACATATGTCAATTTATATGTAAATACAAATAAGTTTAAGAATTAATATATTTTAATTAACATGTATATATATATTAATTGATTAATTTTTTAATTTCTTTTGGATAGATAAATATTTGTTCTCATTTTGTTTTCTTTTCGGATATATATAATATAGAGAATTTCAGTAAATGAGTTTTCAAAAGTTGAGAGAAATGATTAAAGTGATGCCAATATTTGATAATTTTTAAAAGAGTTTTTAGTATCTATTTTACCATTTTTTATGTACTGATATAAAACGTAATATCGAAAATGATCTTAATAAATTTTGCTACGTAGACAAAAAAGCCTGTGTAAAACCAAATAAGTTTACCATTAAAGGAGATAAAACTTATTTTCAGTCGGTAAGATTTATTAGTGGACCCGGTAGATTTATTTATGGAACGTTAAATTTATTTTGGTAGAGTTATTTTTACATTGTGGTAAACATATTTGAAAATAATAGATTTATTTTGATATAATGATAGATTTGTTTTTGATTGATAAACTTATTGGTCGAATGAAAGAGTTATTGATCTGAATAATAACTTTATTTTTGTTTGATGATAGATTTAATTTGGGGTAATAGAATTATTTTTAGTAGTTGTAGACTTATTTAAATATTTGTAGATTTGTTTTATTAACAGTAAAATTAAATACTTCTGATAAATTTATTTTCTTTATTGGTAGATTTTTGGATGTATATATGTTACAGTTTCTTCGGACGAAAAAGTTTATGATCCGATATAAACCGATTATATATTCGGTTTAAGGTAGATTTTTGGATGTATATATGTTACAGTTTCTTCGGACGAAAAAATTTATGATCTGATATAAACCGATTATATATTCGGTTTAAGGTAGATTTTCTATTGTTAGTCCAAACCGATCCGAACGTGAGTGGTTCCGAAATATTCGATCCCGACCGAAAACCCGAATGGATCTTTATAATTCAAATTCGCAAATCCAAAAATCTGATACAGCCGATCCAAATCCAAATCGAAGTCTGAACGCCCAGGACTGTCGTAGATATGATGGGGGCTTTGATCTAACATCTTGATGATTAGTTACTAATGGGCCTTTTTATGGGCTTTTATCAATCACAGGCCAATTCGCATTGCTATAAGGAATTTTAAAACTTTCGATCTCGAACATATCTCGCCGGCGATTTATCGAGATGGGAAGAGACCGCGACGGATCTCCTCCGGAGAAGGCAAAAGTCGAGGATAGAGACTACAGGAGAAAATCAAGCCGAGAGAAATCGAGCGGTGCTGACAAAGAACAAGAAGAAGAAGATGTGAGTCGGCGTGAATCCAAGAGGAAATCAAAAGACAGCAGAGACTCTGATTCTGGTTCGGTGTTGGAAAGTGGTAGTAGCGAGTCCGAATCTGAGAAGGAAGAGAGACGTAGAAGAAGAAGAAAAGAGAGAGGGAAAAGGAAGTCTCGTAGCAGTAGACGAAGAAGCAGGAAACGCCACGACGATTCGAGTAGTAGTAGCTCGGACTCGGAGTCAGAATCTGAGTCAGAGTATTCTGAGGAGAGTGAGAGTGAGGATGAGCGGAGGAGAAGGAAGAGGAAGAGGAGAGAAAGAGAGGAGAGAGAGAGGAAGAGAAGGAGAAGAGAGAAAGACAAGAAGAAGAAGACTAGGAAGGAGAAAGGAGTTGATGGAGATGTGAAGAGAAAGGAGAAGGAGAAGAAGAAGAAGGAGAAGAAATCTGAGAAAGGCAAGAAAGGAGCGGTCACTGAATCATGGGGGAAGTATGGAGTCATCAGAGAAACTGATATGTGGTAAAGTTTCTGTCTTTGGATGTGATTTTAGTTCTGCAAAGGTTGAGTCTTTATGGTTGATTTACTCTTATATATATGTAGGAATAAACGACCAGAGTTCACTGCATGGTTGCTTGAAGTAAAAGAGGTGACTTTATCTCTCTACTCTGTAATCCTTTATATGACCCTAGGACTGTCTGTGTTTTGGATTTTATTTTGCTTGCTCTCTCCAATAGGTGAACTTGGAAAGCTTGCCACCATGGGAAGAGAAGAAAATGTTTAAAGAGTATGTCTTGTTGCTTATATGTTCATATGAAGTTCTTCTTTTGGTTTTTCTGATGAAAAATGTTGTGCAATTTGGTTGATTCTTTCAACAGTTTCATGGAGGATCACAATACTGGTACATTTACCTCCAAAAAGTAAGCTTCTTTTTTTGTTGTGGATGGATAAATTTTGTTTTGAGTAAGTTGTTGGTAAGGTTAAGATTTTGTTGTTCATTTCGTTATCTACTATGACATTTTTGTAGATACTATGACATTGATGGTTACTATAGACGTAAGTTGGAAAAAGAGGTGAAAAAGGGTATGAAGAAAGCTGGGAAGAGTGAACGTACTGTGTTTAATGACGAGGAACAACGCCGGTAATCCAAAGATTCTTACCTTTACATTAGTGTACATGTAAATACAGTAATATTTGTGGAGGAGTTAGCTTATAAGGCATATCTGTTGTGCTTGTTTTCAGGCTAGAGATGCAGGAAGCACGCGAGAAGCAGAAGGAAGAAGAAGTGATGGCTCTAAAGCGATCAATGGAAGGCGGAATGGTCAGTATCGTTTTTGAAATCTCGCTTTTCTCTTTGCCATTAGTCTGGTCACTTGCACAAGAGTCTTACTGGTGACTATCATACATTTCGCAGGCTCAAGCTATGAAGGAACAAGCTCGGCTAAAGGAAGAAATGGTCTACTTGTACAAGATTGGAGACATGGAGGTTTGATACATGAACTCTATTTCTCTCTTCATTGTCAGTTCCATTTTTCGATTTTGTTGTTAATGTAACGTTTTCGGATTCGTCTTAATACACACAGGGTGCAGCTGCTATTCAGAGAAGGTTGGATCCAGATGTTCCCATGTAGTTTTTTGGTTAATCTACCACTTCTAGATCGTGTTTCTAAAATTGTGCTCCAAAAATCGAACTTTTGACAAGGAAAAACCAAAATTTTCATCCTACGGCCCTAAAGCATGATACATTCATTAAGCTTTTCAGATTTGTGGCAGGAATAAAAATTAATACAACTTTTTTTCTTTAATGTCCCAAGTTACAAATTATATTGCATAGACTAATTTTTACACCGATAGAAACTTGGGAAAAAGTTAGTTTTAATTTTTAATTCAATTCTGTCAGTTGAAGTTCTTAATTAATATAATGGCATGGGTGTAATTAATAAAAGTTTAGCTGGATTAACTGTCATTTTATACCATTTTGACTAAGTGTTTTTGAATGGGTAGCAATGAATTAGTGGCATAGTGCTAATCTGAGTAATTTTATTTTTATATCAAATTTGTTGCATAAAGGTTTGTATAATTGCACACAGATTTATTATGGTATAATTGCAAAAAAATATATATATTAAACCATAATAAATCTGTCAAAATTAATTAAATTTGACAAACGTATTAAGTCTGTTAAAATTAACTAAATGTATGGTATAAAACAATTAAATTTAGTTTAAAATTATTAAATTTGTCAAAGAAATTAAATCTGTGGTTAAAGACAAACAAATCTATGACAAAATTAATAAATTTGTTGAAATGAATTAAACTTTTGACTAAAAAATATAAATATGTGACAAATTTAACAAATCTATTGAAATTAAGTAAATTTGTAGTTAAAGATAAAAAACTATAATAAATTTTTTAAATTAACTAAATTTGTATTAAAAAAAAAAATCTGTGAAAATTAATAAATCTATCAAAACTATATAAATCTGTGATTAAATAAAGTTAATCTAATCTAAAAATAAGTCTGTTGCTTCATCTAATGTGGATATATAAAATCTAATCATATGTAAAGCCATAATTTTTATAAAAAAAGAGAATATTTAAATTCAAATTTTTATAATGATATTTTGTGAAAATTATTTTTATTAACAAAGAAATTGAGAGTAAAATAGACAGAAAAATACATTAGTAATAGAATTCAAATTAGTATTACTTTAGTAATAAAATAACAAATTAGTGCTAAACTAACTTTTTCACCATAGAAATAGAGCTATTCACATCCAAATGTTTGTTTTTTCATTTAATTTGGGCACTATATTATTACCTAATTACCACCACCAAATACCGGTTTAGTAGATGTGGCTGGCACTGGCACTATGATAAATGACATTAACTACAAAATTATTTTTCTTTTATTTTTTTGTGGTCATCCACTTCAGACAGTAATAAAGAACTGAAGACTTTTAATAATTCCATTTATTTTCCAGAATTTCGTACTTGAATCTCTTTATTATCTTCTTTCAGATCTCTCCATCTCTCTGTCTCTCTCTCCCCTGTCTTTTCCTTTCACGGTAATCTAACCAGTCCATTGTTCTTTACCCGATTTATCTGTTTATGTTTTTGTAGCTAAGCTAAGCTTCTTGATCCTCTTCTACTTTTCTTCCATTTTAGGTGATCTTTAATTTCTGTTATTTGGCAGTTTTTGTTCTGTTCTGTTCTGTTCTTCATCCTCTGTTTAATTCTCTGATTCTTGCTTTTGATTTATTACCGAACCCTCCTGTTTAAAGATCGATCCATCGGCAAAGATTCTTGATTATTGATTCTTGATTAATACCCGATTTGTTCATTTTATACAGTTCGTACGAACACAAAACGTTTTCTTTATATGTTATTGACCATTTTCAGGATCCTCTGTTTCGTTGAGGTTGAGTTTAACAATGGTCGGAAACTCTGACGGGTTCGAGGTTGCTCCAACGCCATTGGAGGGCAAAGCTGATCATAACGAGAGAGGAGATAAAGTCTCGATCAAGTTTGGTTCACACGATGTGCCAAGCAAGGTTGAAGAGAGTAACAACAAGAACGTATCCAAACCTGAAGGTCCTAAAGATGTCTCTGAAGAATGGCCTGCGGAGAAGAAGCTATATACTTTCTACTTTGTCAAACACCGCTCATACGAGGACCCCAAAGTCAAAGCTAAGCTTGATCAGCTTGACCAAGAGCATCACAAGTTGAACCTTGCTCGAGCTCGAGTTTTCGACAAGTTGAAAGCTAAGAGAGTAAGTCTCATTTGCAGTAGCTGAAGAAGAAATGCTAAAATTTATGCGTTTGGTTTGTGATGTTGGAACTTGTTGTTGTATGTTTTTGCTTAGGCTGAGAAATCTGAGTTGTTCGATCTCCTTGACCCGTTGAAATCTGAGCGTAAGGGATTCAATAACATGTTCGATGAGAAGAGGAAAGAGATGGAGCCTTTGCAGCAGGCACTTGGGAAGTTGAGGAGCAATGACGGTGGGACTCGTGGCGTCGGTATCTGTTCGTCTGAGCAAGAGCTTAATGATATGGTATTATCATCCTACTCCTCTCCGTGTTGATGTTTCAATCGGTTCTTCTTGGTTGCTAATTCTCATGTGTTTGGTGAATATATGAAGATACGCGGCTTGGAGTATCGTATTCAACACGAAAGCAATACGTTAAACGAGGAGAAGCAGCTTCTCAAAGAGATCAGGCAGCTTGAGGGGACGAGAGATAAGGTCATTGCTAATGCGGCGTTGAGAGCCAAGATCAAGGAGTCTTTGGGTCATAAAGAAGATATCCAAGATCAAGTTAAGGTAAGCAGATTGTAGTTTTAAGTTTGTAAGAGTTTCTCAAGACACATAACAGAAAAAAGAAACTGTTTCATATGCTTTTGTCATGTTTTCCTTAGTCAATGGGTTCTGGTCTGGACGGAGTTAAAAAGGAACGGCAAGCAATTTCAGCTAGGATTAGTGAGCTGAGTGAAAAGATTAAAGCTTCAAAAGACGAGATTCAAGTGCTGGAGGAGGAGCTGAAGGTTGTGACTGAGAAGAGGGACAAAACTTATTCAAACATTCGAGAGACTAGGAAGCAACGTGATGAGAAGGTATATGAACTTTATGTCATTTCTGAAACTGACTTGTTCAAGAAAGTATACTTCTGCATTTTCTAAAGTTCTTGTGTGGTTCTATAGAATGCAAACTTTTACCAAACCCGTGCTGTGTTGAACAAAGCGAGAGACTTGGCTGCGCAAAAGAAAGTAGAAGAACTTGAGGCGCTCTCTCATGCCGAGGTATGATCTTTGATAAACAAACTAATGCTTTCCCTTGAGGTTACACAGGTTTGGTCTTATGGTTTGGATTTTTGGTTCTTTGTCTTTTGTCAGGGCGAGAAATTCATGTCACTCTGGTGCAGTGACAAGAAGTTCAAAGAAGATTATGAAAAGAGGCTCTTGCCGTCACTGGACGCTAGGCAGCTAAGCCGAGATGGACGTATGAGGAACCCTGAAGAGAAACCTCTGCTTGCTCCAGAGCCTTTGTCAAAGCCAATGCCTTCTGAACCAGAAGTTATGCCTAGAGCTAGAACAAAAGAGCCTAAGGAGGATCCAGTTTCTGCCCCAAAGACAGATGTTAGTGTTCCTCAGAAAGAATCTGGAAAGAAAGCTAAAGATGCTGGAAAAGCAAAGGAGGCTAAGCCAATCTCTGATGATGATGAAGTATATAGACTTGGAAAACCGCAAAAGGAAGAGTCAAAACCGGTTGATGAAGCTGCCCTTAAAGAGATGAGAAGGCAAGAAGAGATTGCGAAAGCCAAACAAGCCGTGGAAAGGAAAAAGAAACAGGCGGAAAAGTCGGCAGCAAAAGCAGCTATGAGAGCTCAAAAGGAAGCTGAGAAGAAGGAAAAAGAAATGACCTTATATCCTAAAACCTGCCTTTTCATTCTTCATTCTTCATCTAATGATTCTTTAGATGATGACGTCTTCGTCTCTTCTTTTGTTTCAGGAGCGTGAGAGGAAAGCAAAGAAGAAAGCTGGAGGAGACGACACTGTAGAGCCTGAGGAAGTTCCAGAAGCTTCTGAGCCAGAGAAAGACGAGGTTGAAGATCAAGAAATGGAGAAACCTTTGAAAGAAAAAGTCTCAAAGGGGAAGAAGCAGATAAGGAATAGGATTAACAGAAGGGGACTAGAAACTCCTCTACCAAGACCGAGCCTGAAGCGTAAGAAGTCGAGTAATTACTTTGTTTGGGCAATTCCTGCTGGTCTTGTGGTTTTGGTGCTTCTCGTGCTTGGTTACTACTACTACGCTCTCTAGATCATGATGCAAAGCTTGGAACCAACAGACAACTTAGAAGAGAAGAGAAAGCCGCCTTGTGTGCTTGTTTTGTTTGTAGCTTTAATCTTTTAAATTTAATAGTTTTTGTTTTGTTTTGTTTTGGTTTGAAGCTAAGCTCTAAACGTCGTAAGCTTTTGAAAAACGTTAACATATACTGATATTAGTAAACAATCTCAAGGCTACTTAGCATCCTTTGTTGTTGCATGGTCTCAAGTTTCTTAGCTTTAACGAATATGAAGCATATAAATAATTTCCGTGGATGTACTCTAAAGTGTCTTTGTACATTTTACTCGATTTTGGTATTGTTTCTCAAATTTCATATAGTTTGAGACCGAGTATACATTTAACAATCTAAATATGAAGTTTGGTTCAGCTTCGTTGTGTTTCGAGCTACATTTCGCTTTTGTTAAAACAAGGAGAAGCAGCTTGAGGATAAGGGATTTGACTCATTGCTAATGCGGCACTGAGAGCCAAACTCAAGGAGTGTCTTTTGGTTTTACAAAAAGAAGGTATTTCATATGCTTTTATGATGTTTCGGTGTATCTAGGTGATATTTTGTGTGTGTATATTTTCCTAATTGTAATTAAGGCATATCTTATTTTCTTGTTATGTAAGTCATTAGCAATTATATATGTCATCTTGTAAAGCCATGTAAAGGCCTAGAGATCGTAATGCAAAGTTGGGAAGCAACAGAAAAGTTAGAAGAGAAGAGAAAGCCACCTTGTGTGCTTGTTTTTTTCTATAGCTTGGTTTTAAGGATAAGCTTTTGAAAACACGTTAANTTTTTCCCAAAAAAAAAAAAAAAAAAACACGTTAATGTATACACGTTAACGTACGTACACGTTATAACATAGACGTTAGAGTTTTGGTTTTGTTTGTGTTTTGAAGTTTTGAGCTCTAACAAGCATGAAGCATATAAAAGATTTTTGTGGATCTAATAAAAAGTTTCTTTATACATTTTACCCGATTTTTTGTATTGTTTTTTATTGTTGGAGAGTGACCACACGGAAAAATGAAATTAATACATTGGAACAAGTCTATAACGGATTTGCTGGTTTCGTGGTCAAACCCTCCCAATCCAACCGGAGAGTAGTAAGCTTAAACAGCCACGTGTAGAAGACTTAAACAGACACCCAATCACAGCATCCACGTCGAGGTAACGATAGGGGACCCCACAAGTATATAAACCGCTACGCGTAATGCTCTTTTCTCACAAGTCACAATTACAAAAGCTAGAAAACTTCATAAAAACCAAATTACAAGTTTTTATTCTAAAGAGAAGATAAAAGAATGTCTAACAACAGTCAGAGCATGAGCTTCAACGCTGGCCAAGCTAAAGGCCAAACCCAGGTTTTCTATATACGACACCGTTTCTAAGCTTATGTAAGTATCTGTGTAAGATATAATAATTAATATTAATTAGAAGTTACAAAAATTGTTGTAGGAGAAAGCAAGCAACCTGATGGACAAGGCCTCCAATGCTGCCCAATCTGCTAAGGAATCTATGCAAGAGGTTCATTTTTTTTTCTTATTCTATTGAATACTTTTTGTTATTGTGAAACAATCATGTATTTATGAGAATTTGATCAGAGTAATTAATAATTTCTTTGTTTTTTGGAACCCAAAATATAGACTGGACAGCAGATGAAGCAGAAGGCACAGGGTGCGAGTGAGACCATTAAGGAAAAGACCGGCATGAACAAATGAGAAGCATGTTCCAAACAATAAATTTATGCTTTCTTTTTACTGCCATAATAATAATTAGATAGATGTATCTGTCTAAAGCCTAAGATCGAAGCATTTAGGCAATTTTGTTTTTGCTTCTTCTAAGCTTATTCAATATCTCTACGTACTCAAGGGTTGTTGACTCTTGTCTCTTGATTAATCTGTATAATAAACGTATTGAAATACATGAAACTATAGCTTATTTTTATTTTATAAACGCGGATTGCGGCTAAATTTATATCTTCTTTGTTACCACGGCCAAAAAAGTTGGATTGTAGTTTCGATTGGTGACATATAAAATTAAAATATTAAAATGGTGGAACCTATCATCTCAAATTTTCAATGGAAAAACAGGAAAAAAAAACAATGTTGATTTGTTGTTTAGCAATTGAGTTAGTTTTATTATTCCGTTATCCATACAGACTATATACACCTGTATCTGCATGTGTATATACATGTAGATATGTAGTTAGTGTCGAGTATGATCTATATCATCTGGTGCACTTTGATCATTGTGATGAATCTACCAGTATAATAGGTCTTTGTAAGTAGGTTTATTTTAAGTTGGTTTTGTTTTCCTTAATTTTCTATATAATAAAGATCGATAGATATGCTTTCTTTGCATGTTTGTGCAATAAGAGGGAATCTTTAACCACTTGGGTTCTAGAAGACACTAATGATTTGAAGTTTGAAAGAATTTGATCCTTCATGGAGGGACGACAATTTTCACCAATTGGAATTCGAGTCCCCACAATTCTTACTTTTATCTTATTCTTTTTTCCTTTTTATATATCGAGTCTTATTTTTTTTTTCTTCTATTGACAATAAAATAATTATATATAAAAAAAAAACAGAATGGGATACGATCTCTGTTTTTTAATCTTGCTTCCTCATGTGCTCACACTAGTTTGTGTAAATGTTGTTGTAACTCACAATAAGCCGAACATATTCGAACTCAGATAGGTTTTAATTTTATTTTAAATCTTGTTAGAGAATATGTGTACTGCATTCTATTGGTAACTTGATATTAAAACCTTTAAGTGCAATGTCATTTTTTTAAAATCGACTTTTATGCTATACACGTTAATTAATCTCATGAAAATTGGAATAATTAAAAACCATTTTGTAAAATGTCTTATCAAACAAAAAATTATGCTTATTCATACACGTTATAACGAACTATTATTGATATTCCTTTTTGGGTAAGAAAACAAGTGGAAATCATAAGTACAAAATAATCAAAGATGAATAGATACAAGGGGAAAAATTGCAAAACAATCCTCAATATAACAAAAAATACAAAATGTAGATTAAAATTTTTGCAATCTAACACGCAACATAATCATATGGTCGTTCCATGTATACCATACAATATACCATACAATCAACGCATAAATCACATACCTGAAACGACCGAATAAAAAAAAATCGAACACTTACATAAAATTGATATTTAATTGGGAATTTTCTAAGTATTTTAAGCTCTTCGTTTAAATAATTTCAAATATTACAAATTCATGTATTTGAGATCATATGCTACCATGCATATTTGGAAGACAAAATATATATCAAAATCTTATGTGGGGTCGTAAATCATAGACATTTAGATCTTATCCGCCTATTGTAGACAAATAAATCATTTTTTAATTGTAGATTGTAATACTTTTTTTAACGTGTGTTGATATAAACGCTAGTTACAAATTTCTTAAACAAACATGTGAGAAGAACAGACGAATAGTTAGAATTTCCGTTTGTTGAAAAGATAACAAAAATAAGCATGTCACAAAATTAAGAACGTAGCCTTGTTAACATTGATGAGTATATGAGTATAGATTCTAAAAGTAAACTCTCAATAATTATTCTTCGACCTATATGAATTATTCTAATATCATGTTGTTGGGCGTCATCAAATTCCATAAACAGTATATATCACCATAGTTTTAGCAGATTTGATATTCGTTAATATATGATTCTTTATAAATATCCCAAAATAGGTATGCAGTTTTTTTTTTGACAAAAGGGCTTGCATGTATTTTTTTATTTCCATTATAAATTCTTAAGTTCGAATCTGTTGATACTGAAATAGTTATATGATAGATGATAGCTTATAAATCCACGGCCATTATCAAAAGTATGTAAATAATTAAGAAAACAAATTTATGCATCTTGATATATATATCAAGCTGGATATATTATCCATCATTTTAGTCATTTCAAACGTTGTCTGTGATGGTGGTGTCCATTTTAATTTAGATTATGCAAAAACATACATTTAAAAAATATAAGAAAAAGGGAAAATCAAATAGGAAGCCACAAATCTGTAGTTTTTGCAAGCTGGTAAAGAATAGGACTGTAGACTAGCCAACAGTACCATGCCCACCACGATCTTTGCGTCACGGTTTCCGCATCTTCCATAATGTATCATTCCTAATATGTTTCGACACAAATTATGGTGAGTTTTTGTATATGGGACAAGTAATATTTGGCTAAAAACAATTTTGCAGTAGGGTGATTGCAATGAATATCAATAATTGACCAGAAAAATTAGAGGGAAATCTAATTTCTCTGTTATTCATTGATATAAGTTGCAAACACTCATAAAAGTATAAGTAAATCCGAATTTGTATAGAATAATAATTTAAAATTTAAAATATGATTTTAAACTTTTTAAAAGTAATTTTGTTATATAACCTAAGTTGATATACAAAATTTATAGAAAGATAAAGAGAAGACATAGAATTTTGAAGAAAATAATTAATTGTTGCAATATTTCATTGCTATGAGTTACAATATCTTTTTTTTATACAAATAAAATAATTAGTAAAAAAATGTAATGTACATGTAATATATATGTTTTATATGTGCAATATATATATATATATTATCTTTTCATAATTAACTTTATAATTTTCATAGAATTTAACTACAGATTTTTAGTGATATTTTAAAAATAAAATAATCCGTTTATTTAACTTTTTCATATTAAATTTAGCTTTTTATTTTTTATATATTTGAAAAAGGATAATTCATCTATTTATTCTAATTTACAGATATTAAAATTCATATTCAATGGTTTGATAATTGAAATAGTCTAAGATATATTTTTAATCTGTTTTAATAGTAACAGAATTGGTAATTTGAATATTTTGTTAAAATAATCCATAAAATATTATAATTATAAAAATATCAATTTTCATCTATTCGATCATATAATTAAATAATATAATATTAATTACTTTCTAATTTTTTAATTTTATTAAAATTAATAATATATAAATTTAACAAATTAACACGTTAATTTTAGATTATTTATATTGTAACTTAATTCATTTAGTTTCCAATTTTGAAATGAATTGATCTTAAGACATAAGACGAGGTAACTCACACGGCTTGAATTGATCTAAAAACTTTATGACATTTTCATATACTTTAAAATATGATTTACCAACAATTGACCAAGTTAACAGTTTGTATTGACATATTAGAATTACAACTACAACTCATCAAAAATCATGAAAATTTCCTTAATCTAATGGTCATCAAATATTTAACTAATGCTTTTGTATAAGAAAATTAAGGATTCAATTCATAGAAATTATTTATACAAATTAACGAAGGTAAAGTTACAAAAAGATTTCTAGTATGCGACTAGAGCTTTTCAGCATGGTCACACATGTTAAAGATACAACTGTTAATTATGAATACAATTCAGGTAAATTATGTTTATCGTGGATTTTTATCGAATAGATCAAATTATTCATTGAAGAGTTAATTTTATAGTTATTTTTATAATTTATAACTGAATAATAATAATATAGAAGACAGAAAACATATCATCAAAAACTAAACTGGATTGAATCAGCTCACCAATTAATAACTCGATTTTGAGCAATATGTTTGTGCGTTTACAAAATTGCCTTTAATTAACACCCCTCAAAACTATATACGATCAATGTTTTTCACATGCCATGCATATGAAAAAAAACCACACACCCACTTTTATCCTAAAAAAAACAATAATAATATATATAGATATTTTCAAACATTTGATGATTCGTATAAGAGACATGATGATGATGTTAGATGTAGTCTTGTAGATGTATATGTACAGAGTCTTCGGAACACGAATCTAACATATATTAGGTTTCTAAGAAAAAATTTAATTCTTCAAAGAAAGAAAATAGAAAATTTAAGAGGGAGAGAGAGAGAATGAGATGGGTCCATGACACCTCACTTTTTAAGTCTTTTTAATTGTCGTCGCACGACAAAACTAAACAACATACACATTATTCACATCAGCAACTTCCACTCTTCTTCTTATTCTCTTTCAATCATTCTCTCTCTCTCTTTCCCTCATATACACACAGAGGCGTATCACTAATGGAGGTCTCATCAACATCATCCCTGTGTTCAAAACCAGAACAAATCATGCAAAATCCCCCTCCCATAATCTCATCTCCTAGGTTTCAGCCTCAGACAAGATCTCCTCCTCATCATCATCATCATGACCAGCATCAACATCTTTCAAATCCTTACCCAACAACATTTGTTCAAGCAGACACTTCCACTTTCAAACAAGTTGTTCAGATGCTCACGGGATCCTCCACCGATACCAACACTGGAAAACACCACGAAGCTCCTTCTCCGGTGAACAACAAAGGAGGTTTCTCAATCCCACCCATCAAGAAAACCAACAGCTTCAAGCTCTACGAAAGGAGACAAAACAATAACAACAACATGTCTGTTAAGAATGATCTAATGATCAATACTTTAAGGCTTCAAAATTCCCAGAGGTTGATGTTCTCAAGCGGAAACAACGGTCACCAAAGCCCAAGATTCTCTCCGAGGAACAGCTCATCAGAGAATGGTCTTCTGTCTCCAAGCATGCTAGATTTCCCGAAGCTAGGGCTAAATAGTCCCGTTACGCCACTGAGAAGCAACGATGACCCCTTCAACAAGTCATCGCCTTTGTCTTTAGGGAGCTCATCTGAAGAAGACAAAGCCATTGCTGAAAAAGGATTTTACCTTCATCCTTCTCCAGTTTCAACTCCTAGAGACTCTCAGCCATTGCTTCTTCCTCTTTTTCCTGTTACTTCTCCGAGGAATCCATAAATCTTCACGAGTGTTCACACTCTATATATGATTTTAAGTTAAATATATTCTCGGATTTTGTTTTAACTATAACTAAGATATATAAGTTCTTAGTAATGGAGTGACTGTAAAGTTTATGCGGTTTATATATTCACTTTTAATCTCAATAATTCGTTGCAATTTTTGTAATTGGAAGGTAGATATATTCATGAATCATGATACTGATTTAAGACTTATTACTCTTTTTTTTTAAAAATGAAAAGATTGTTTATAGTTGTGCTCATATGGATATATGATGGTGTAGTTCAACGTGTGCCACTCAATATCGAGATCGAATGTAGAGAATAGATCCATGTCTATGCTCGAATTTATGATATAGACTTAATATTCCTAATTAACTGTTTTATGTCAAAATTTTAAATCTTAACTCCGAGAAACAATATCAAAGTTTAGATGGTTGCGATTGGAATACATGAGTGGATCGAGTGGTCTTTGTCAGTAAGGATTTATCGGAAGTTTGACTAGTAATATGAAAATATTGTAATATCCCTAATTTTAGTAGAAAGTTTCAAAGAGACAATATGAAATAGAGACTCTTGAGTCTTAAAAGAGATTTATGACCAGGTTCGACACGTAGTATGGACCATTTCGGTGTGATGACTTTGAATTTGATGGAGTAATCATGGAGGCACGTTTGGTCTTTTTACTACATTTCTTTGGACTTTCTCCTCTACTGTCTATTATCTTTCGTTTTTTTTTTCTTAAAGAAAAAGAAAAGAAATAGCTATACGTTAATACTGTTCTTCTGTTGCTTTGTCTTTTGACTTGAAAGGACAAAAAAAGAAAAAAAAATCTTTGAATGTAAAATAAATTTAAATAAAATAAAAAGTGGAGAGAAAGAGTAAAAGAAAGTAAAAGACGAAATAAGTAGTCAGTTATGATGAGAGTTGAAAACCAAGCAAAAGGCGAATCATCTTTGCTTCACATTACAAGCAACTCCACTTTGAATTTGCCACCCTTTTTCTACGCACATTATCTAAAAATTTAGATCTTTGGATATGCGACCGGTTAACTTATACATTTATCATTTAAAATGTAAAATTCAAGACCAGGTGATATCAAATTCTCCATAACTAGCCACTACTAAAAATTCAGTCTGTCTCCCCTTTTGTATATATATAACCAAACACTACTTATAACATACTTGTTGTTTGGCTTATTGTTTTTTATTTGAGTTAATTTTCAAAAATATTTTAAAAAAATCCATTAAATGTTAGTCAACTATTACTCATTGCATTTCTTTTTTCTTTTGTCAACTATATATATTCTATTAACCTAAAAGAATGTTAGACAAAGGAAAGACAGAAGCCCATGATAGAGTTAGCGTTCCTCTTAAACCTCGATAGGCGTTTAAGAAGCATCTACTTGAAATCTTGAACGATTTGTTAGTTAGTAGTACAAGATCCATAAATGCAGTTTAGCTAATTTACTGCAGCATCATGTTTTTATTTTACTTTCTTGCTTAACACTGCAGCATAATGTTCTAGACACTAATTACTTTTTCCGAATATCCAAAATATATTTAGAGTTATTCAAACAAGGCATTAAAGGTAAATAAACGATAATTAAAGACATGACATTACTAGAAACTGAATCAAGAAAATATAAATTAAGTCACATTTAAGTTTCATTTAAAATACGCAAATAAAAAATAAAAATTAATTCAAAATAAAGAGTAAATTTAAATATATAATACAATTTTTTTTTGTCTGACCTCATCTCTAATATATCTGTATACTGTAAATCTTTTATTCAAATGAATTTCTTCTATATTTAAAAGATTAATATTTTGATTTTTCATAAATTAAAAAAAAAAGTAAAAGCTAAAAAGATTGATGTTTTAAAAATTTACACATCAAATTTCTAATTTTTAGATAAATATAATTATAAAAATAAAATAATTCATTCAGTTAATCGATCAAATTCATAATTCATTTTTGATATTTTTATTATTACAATCGAGTAATTTATTATTCGAGGTTCATATAAAAAAAAATTATAATTAAAATAAGTTAATCTTTTTGATAAAAATTTTAAATATTTTACATATTTTAACTAAATAATCTATAAAAAATTTAAAATTATAAAATATCAATCATAATTTGATCAAGTTGAAAATATACTGTTCTAAATATTTAATATTTTGAAAAAATAAATCAAGTTAAAAATTTTATATTTTATAAATTAAAAATTTAGTAATATTAAATATATTTGTATTTACTTTTTATTTTTGATTGGTGAAATATGCCCTAAAATATTTTTATTTATATTGTTTTGCATGTATTTTTATCAAAAATTGTTTTTATAATGTAATGCCTCTATTTTTATATAAAGGGCTTTAGATATTTTATTTGATTTTTTTTATAATAATCTTTTACATTTTTATGCAAAATTAATCATTTGTAATCTCACTACTGTTATAAAAAATTAATACTTTTTTCTAAACATTTTAATTGGATAACTAAATAAAAATATGATAATATTTAATGTTTTAAATAATAAAAAATCTTAATTCTCGTCTTTTAAGGAAAACCCCTTATAAAAAAAGAGAATATAAAAGTAACGATGTATTAAATTATTTTGATTACATTTATGATTATTTTAATACTTATACTTATTATTTTGCATAAATGAATAGTTTGTTTTATGACTTCATCCCATCGAGAATACCATATAGACAGAGAAAATTTCGGATCAGTTACGGTTTTCCAAACTTCTACAAGGCATGAACCATAGTAGCATACTTTTACTGATTCACTAACATATCTGATTTGAGCATTGTCAAGCTCTACATTTAGATTTATTATCAAGACCATTTATTTGGTAACTGTGCTCATATCAAGTACAACACGCAAAAAAAAAGACACAGAGGAATCTCTAGATTTGAGAGAATGATGTAACAGTCTTGAACCCATGATTCTCTGGTAGGGAAGCGTTTCCAGGTCGAATCGATATAATCGCCTCCAAACCTTTCACCAACATTGAGAAAGAGAAACCCACAAAAAGTCAGTTCCTATAAACAGAATCTCTAACATGTTTCAACTAAAACAGGATTTCGAGAGTTTCGTGTCTTTTTACCTGCTGCTTTTGCAGCTGTAGCTTCTTGATAAACATCTGTCACAAAAAGAATCTCTGAAGGATCATCCACTCCCAGTGTTTCTGTAATCTCCTTGTAACTCCGGCTTTCTTTCTTGTTTCTGCAGCCAAGAAACGTATCAGATTTGCAAGCAGTTGGATCATATACTCTACTGATGAAATGGAAGGGACAGAATCTTCTTATATACCCGATTGTAGTGTCGAAAAAGCCTGATAAATACTTTCTCAGATCTCCATAGTTTGTGTTCCCAAAGAGTAGCCTTTGCGCTAATCGACTACCACTAGAGTATATGTAAACCTATTCACATCAAAATATTAGACCTGCAAACCCAAAAAACAAAACGCCATTTCTCTAAAAGCTACATGAACTGACCTTAATTCCCGACGAATGCCATTTCTCTAAAGCGTCTGCTACGTCCTCGAAAACGACAGACTTTATTTCATTACACTCGAAACCCGTTCGCCATATGTGACCCTGCATACAAAAGAAGATCATTGACTCATATCAGACACTATCAAAATCAACAAAAGGAAAACGAAAGGCGGGATCTTTTTTGTTTCCCTCACTTGCAATTCCTTTAAAGCAGTGATCTTTCTATCGGCTTTTATCATTGCCTCTACATTGGAGACCATAGCGGCAATGACCTCGTCTTTTCCTTCATCAGCATGAGGTATAGGAACAGCGCCGGCTAAACCTTGTTTCAAGTCTTCCTCAACCTGCAACAAATAGCAGAGATGAGCTTTTGTCACTTGGTTTTTGAGAAGAGCTGATAAGACTATAAAGAAAGTCTGTGGAGGATGATAATTCGTTCTTACCTGAGACCGCAACAACTTAATATCCTCTTGGGTTTCTGCTGTGTCGTACGTCAAATTTAAATGCTTTCCAACGTTTTCACGAGCATAGGGGAAGAGAACATCTGTGACGAATGTTATGGGAGTAGTTGTTCCTTCAATGTCGAGGACAATGCATCGCTGTGCAACCAAAAAAAGGTATAATCAAAACTAGCTTTTTGTGAATCCTTGACTCCGGATGTAATATGTAAAGCGGGAGAAACCATCGACTTTATACCCGAGGCGATTCAGTTTGGTTTTGTGAATCCTTGACTCCGGATTTCACAGATAATTTTGTGGACTTTTGAATCTGTGAATGTATTGCTCTTTGGATAGGACCGTGGTCTGGGGAGGCAGCATCAAGACCCAGTTGGTGAAGCTTGATGGCAGCATCGAACAGGTAATGGTAACATTCAGCCTGGAAGTTTAGAACTAAAAGTTTATATGAACATAACATAACAAAATGATAATATAACTTATTGTTGGATTCTCAACTTTCAATCAAAATTTGAAGTAATTTTCACAAACCTGCGTCTTAGCATGGATCCAAGAATCACCCCAAATGTAAACTCCGTGATTGCGTACCAACACTGCTGTTGCCTTTGGATAGGCTTCTATCTGAAAATGGGAGCCAAATATGTCATAACCAGTTATAATCAGTCTTTTGTTGCATATGATCAATTCACGCTTCCTCAGTATATATATAGAGACATACAGCTTTGGTGAGCGAATCTGTTAGTTCATTCTCATAAGCTGTGTTCTCTATGATTGGGACAACGAGCTCGTCATAGTATCCGTGACCTTGAATACCTTTAATCATCTCCATGTGAGTTATCTGCGATGTGTCAGATATGAAGAAACGGTAAGATCCAAAGTTGTAACATATATTTAGGAACTTGGAATTGTTTAACATTCAGGCTTACACGAAATTCTTTGGCTTGTGGATTAAGCATTGTCACAAGACAAGATTCCATGCCATGGCTATGAATAACAGCTCCAGCATTTCGCATCTCATATGCCTGCACCACAACGTTAAACAGTACCTCATAAGAGTTCTTCACCAAGCGCTAGAAACTATAACAAAGTCAATGATATGAATTTTTTGCTACTGTCAATGATCTCACTATTATTAGAGATTAGACATATAAATGAAACGGAAAATCATATAAACAGAGCAAGACAATTTGGTACGGAAAAAAAACGAGAGACTAAACTATGCAAGTGTGTTAAAAGAATGGAATTTTTACTTGCTTGAAAACTGCAAAGCGCATTAAAGCAGACCACGCACAACTTGTTGAATCACAAGTTACTGAAGCAAGAAAAGATTTGTCTTTATATACATAAAAATCATATGTAAGTTTAGACATTACAAGCAATGATCCCACAATGCTCTGTTTAACTGAACGCAAGAAAACAATTTTTAGCTTTTTTAAGGTTGTTCTTTAATAAGAAGAAAGAATTTACAACCAAACATCCCTTTGAAAGAGTGTCTAAACATCAATAGAACTCTACACTTGACTGATCCCATTATGTTTGTGCTAACACTTGACTGAGTCAATTTCTACCAGTGCAACGTAGTGGAGGTTCTATGGGTCGAAGAAACCCACTGAGACATCCAACGAGGGGATGATTGCTCAAATTGGACAAGTTATACCTTGTAACCGAGTTTTCGCAAGCGTTTCCCCAAAGAAAGCCGCCTGTTCTGCACTTTTTATTTGGATTGCAGTCCAACAGTCATTAGCAATCAACGTATTTTTCCATTCTAAAAGACAGGAAGGGCAAAATACCACTAGAACAGAGCGACGAGCTCTTAACCTATCTGTACCATGGCCATATCTCCTAATTACTCCTTCTTAACAGAAAAAATAGTTTAACTTGAAAACTGTAAATGCACATTCAGCAAAGAAACTACCATACGATTGAGTAGAAATATCCATCAATATCAAAAAAAGACCAAAGCTAATTACACAGAAATCCCAAAATAGAGAATCAGTTTTACCATCTTGTAAGGTGTACCTTCATGAAAAGAGGAGCACAATCAGTACACTTGGGGGGCTTGTTAGGGTAAGGCTTTGGAGAAGGTGCAGAAATGATGGATCCATTAGCAGATAAGATGTACATATCCTCAGGTTGCATCCTCTCCTTTTGAACACCTTTCCATTCAAACACACATCAATAAAAATTAGCAAAGCCGTTACGCTAATCAAAACTCAATAACACATCGAAAGATCTCCCCTTTACATACAATAATTAAGTTTGCAACAGAAACACTTCTAAACATTGAAATGACAAAAGAAAGAAACAGTGTGTAATAGCATACATAGACACAAGATGTTCTCTAGAAACAGAAATATGTTAACTAATCAAACACAGCCCTCCGACAAGCTTTGTTTCAGACAGCAAACTGACAAAGCTCACTAGAGAAAAAGGCAAATAAGCGAATCAAAACGGGAATCAGGGAGAAAGAAAGGGACTTTGAGAGGAACCTGAAGGAGACATGACGATGAGTTGTTGTGGTTTAGGGATTGAAGCATCGTGAACCTTCATGGTGATGCTACCGCCTGTTCCAGAGACCCAACCTTGAGTGTAGAAGTGACGGCAGAGCTCAGTCACAAGCGAACTCGTCTCCTTCACCTCTTTACTCTCCAGATACGCCTGAGGAAAACCCATCATCGCCGCCGCTGCCATCGATCGAGTGTAGCTTAAGAGTCAAAGGAGAGATTGAAAGATTGGAGCTTTTCAGCTTTCTACTTATCTCGCGAGCATTCTCCTGGCTGCTTTCAGAGAATCATATGATTCCTTTTTCTTTTTCGTTTGCTTTTTATATTTTTATTTAAAGAAAAGTCCCAAACTTTGCGTCAAGTTTGCATTTTTAAGCAAAGCTTTTGTTGTGGATATGAAAGCACCCAAGTTCTCTTTTTTACAAACTCAAGAAGAAAACAGCAATCAGCAAAACTTCTAATCTATAGCCAAGACAAAGTATCTCATTGCACTTCTGTCCAACAATTATGTCACTATGCAGTCTTCTTCTTGCTCAGTTACGTACCCGGTTCAGGCGAGACACCTTTAAAAGTGCAGAGCTCCCACATTTATTACACCTAAGTTGAAGCTATCACACTTTTTTCTGAGAAAGGCTCATTGCAAATAAGCTCCGGAGCCATTGTCATCATCTTCTCGAGAGCCCAAAATCACAGATATGGACTGTCCGTTTGTTTCTCAAAAGACAACTTGTGCTCTTTAGAGCATGATTATTGGGGGGTTCTAACCCAAAATTCTTAAAAAATCAATCATTACAAAAATATTATAAATTAATTTTTGATTAACAAATGGGTTCTTCATTCATTCTTGGATTACTCAACAAAAGTCTCTATATTTAGAGACTTTTGTTGAGTAATCCAAGAATAAAAGATCCATTTTGTTAGTCAAAATTAATTTATAATATTTTTGCAATGATTGATTTTTTAAAAATTTTGGTTTAGAACCCTACAATAATCTTGCTCTTATATCACGGTGCTAATGCTATAGGCTATTGTTACATATATATGCACTGAAATATATGGTAAAGATTTGGTAAATATCACCCAAATTGTCAAAGTACTGATGTCCATGAATAAAGTGCTTGTTTGTGTGTTAAGGTTGAATGAGAGAGGCTGTTTTAACATCAATATATGCTAAACAATTTGATGGAACATCTACTGATATTGCAGGGTGTGATGAGCTGTCTTGAGTGCAAGAACAAGCTGCAAGTCAGGATCTCAGCTGATGATGTATGCTTGGGATCTGCTTTTACTTAAACTGACGAATGAATATTTATTACTTAGTAGGTACTGTTCAATGACAAACGAGAGCGGAGAGGTAGCTTGTTCTTGCATAGAACTTTTACTTGTTAATTAACTCCATGGAAGGCTTAAAAGATGCAAGCCATATACAATTTTCTCGACAGAAAACTATGGCTAACAATTTTTACAAGAACGCACAAACCCAATTCAAGTAACAAGAGTTATAGGTTGCAATGATTTGCTTGTTTGTAGTTTAAGTAACGCAATTCAAATTGAATGGTGATGGTATCAGTTTGTTTTGAGGATTTGAATAAAGAATAGGTGTGAAATGACCACCTTAAAACAAAATAAAAAGAGTGATTGAGTTGCAAGACAGAGACTATAATACTGCCATATAGATATATCAGGCATTACATAGATGATTTTTAAGTCGCACAGACATAATTATAAAAAAGGCAAGGCCTTATTAGTTAGGTGGTGGTTTTACGTGATTTGAGGCCGAGCTTCATGTTTCTAGAGGAACTTGTGGAGGAGGAATCACATCTTCTAACTTGAGAGGGGGAGCATCTGTTTGCACATCTAGCTTTTGCATGCTGCGTTAGGTGAAAACATTAACATATATGTATGAGATACCACAACCAAAAACATGGATTAATCACCATCGCTACTGCTTAATTTAAGCAAGAAGAGGAAGAAAAATCCATTCAAACCTTGAGGGAAACGTGGAGGTTGTAGTAGTAGTAGTGGTAGCCTCATCAGACAACTTTTCCTGTTACAATACAAATAAATTTATAAGAAACGATCGAGGAAAATTCAATTACGAATAAAGAACAATAAGAACCTGAGTTTCAGTTTCAGTTTCAGAATCAGAATCAGTTTTATAACCAGATCCACGTATGGGTGGTAAAGGGACTAGTGGACCACCACACTTATGCAGAATGAACCTCTCATAGAACCCGTCGGGTACCCGGCGACGCTTACGACACTTATCTCCGCTGCGATCAAGTGGAAAAGTCGGATAACGGCTGCTGTTTTCGAAGCCTCCGAAAAACTCACGGCGGCTGACTCTCCTCATATCGAAGCCTAGAAAATACACACTTTTTAGACACGGTGGAAACCCTAGCTATCTAATAAGATATAATATTAACTAGAGTCACGTAAAATCATAATAATACAGTAATTTTAAAGATAATATTAACTTCACGTGCACCTTATGCTACCATCTGTTCCATATACGTAACCTGAGTGTAAAAATATTGGAGCTTTTCAGGGACTGAATGATACTCAGGTTTTATCTCGCGAGCTTTCTTTTGGCTGCTTTCCGAAGAAAAATATTGATTCCTTTTTTTTGTTCTTCCCATTCAATTTCGTTGATTTTACATTTTTAAAAAGCTCCAAACTTGCGTCAAGTTTGTCGGCCATTTCATTAAAGGCCTATAAGGGCAAAACAGATGATACACGTATCAACCGGAACTATTACCGGCCCATCTTCAGTTTAAACAGGCGTAAGAAAATACTCAGCTTGCTTTTAAATTCAATCATTTTCTGTCTCAATTTTAGAGTCTGTCTTTTCAGTGTGGCTTCAACCTCTATATCTTAACAATTTAATATACTTTATTTTCGTTAGTTTCTACAAGTTAAAAATATTTATTAATCAGTTCAAAGCTTAATTTGTCATAAAAGATCCACAACTTCTAGTTCGATGGGTATGATTCATTGATCACCAAATACTAATCCAAGGAATATAACAAGCTTTTCGAGAGTTATATTAAACATAGATCTGATGCTTGTTGATCATAAAAGCATATACAACAATAAAAACAAGCAAATTTGAAAATTGATTGTTTCTTTCCAACTCGAACCGATATACAGTATAAAGCTAACAATTCGTAATTTCATTAATTATCAACAACTTAGTTATGGAACTACTGATACATGAACGAATTAGACAAGAAAGATAATGAAATAGAGCAATTCATGACTGAAATTTAATTAAAAAGATTAAAAGATTTAAAATTTTTATTTATTGTTATGGTATAAAGTGAGATTTCTTTTTAAAAATTTCTTGAATTGAAAACAATAAAAAAAAATCCTCTAAAAACAACTAGAAATAGACATACAATTCAGTGACAATATTGCTGACACACACAATAATCAGTCCAAGCACCTGTTTACCCAGACCATGAAATTATTAAATTTTGGACACCTTTTTACCCATGAAAGACTAAAATAATTATAAATGTCATGACTTCTAAATTTTTGTCATGTCATCCAATACATAGATAATGAAAGATTCCACTAGAAAGAATCTTTAGTTTTTGGAATCGAAGACGTATCTAAAAGTTGATTAGCCCATCTTCAACATGTCCATTTTGGAACTACTCAGTAAGCTCATATGCAGACTCATATATCTTAGTAACACTAATCCTTTGGGAATCAGGAATTATTTCTTCTGAGAAATTTTATTTTATTTAGATTATTTTCTTTTGGAAAGATCCAAACGCTTTGTATATTTCTCCATAATGCACACCTCCCATTTTATAAAAACAAACAAACTTTCATTGTGTTATAACATGAAGACTATAAAAGTAATTCAGATGTTAAAGATAACATCTCCAGAAAATGTCTTGCTTAGAATAAGTTGGTTAGCACATAATGCACAATAAAATAGCATATTCCCATTTTACCGCTCAACACGTATGAGTAATCAATTATTCCTCGTAAAGTATCCTTGCAGTCTTTGGATAGATATTTATCAAGTCAAGTGTTGCGTAACTCTTTGATTGCTGCGTTCAGCATAATCATTTCTCACCTATGATGGATAAGTGTGATAGGCATCATATATCGCTAAGTGACGAATGAGACCAGTGGTGGATGTAGGTAAGGTAGTACGGGGATCCTATTATTTTGACAAAAACATTTTTAGTTAATTTCATTATATTTCGTATTTTAGTGAACAAAAACGAAAAAAATGCTTCCGATTTCAAGTTTTTTTTAATATAATACCCTCAACTAAAAACATTTTTAGATGTGCCTATGAGTGAAATAATACAGGCTAATCTTGTCAGAGAGTATCATTATATTGATAACACCCTTTTGGGTAAAAAACTGTCTTAGGAATATTTTCATTTTTCAAACAATTCAATATCCAATCACAAACATCATTACTCACCTACAAAATCAATCCTACGTGATCCCTAAACATTTTCAACTGCATATCTATCGAAACCCTAACTTTAACTTTAGAACCAACACCCATAAACCAAAAAGACTCACCTTCTTCACCATCATCATAAACTCATAATCATTGATTTCTTCTACTTCTATTGTTGATGTCTTGTACGATATCAGTTTATCTAAGATGATCCATTTTGCTTTTGATCAGCATATTTCCACCAATATGGCTGTAAAGCTTCACTATGTTTTTTGGGACTATTTATGTATATGTATGATAAATATGCAATTGAGAGAGAGAGAGAGACTAGCTTTGGATTTATGAAAGTAAACAAGTAATATAAGTAACAAGAGTTATATGGTGTAATGGTTTGCTTGTTTATAGTTCAAATAATGCAACTCAAATTGAATGTGGATAGTATCAGTTTAAGGTATAGTGGAAAAAGTTTATTTTAAGTAATAAAATAAAAAATCCAAATGAAATGACTATCTTAAAAAAAATCCATAAATAAAAATCAAAGATGAATTGTAAGACGCAAGACACGAGACTAGAATACTACTATATATCCATCATGCATTACAAATATTTTATGTTGCAAATATTTTAAGTTTCATGAAGCATTCATATTGAACATTCTCACATGTAAGATAAAGAGATGCATGTATTTGAGAGGTATTACCCCATGTTTTTTCATGATCTGGTGAGATGTGTTTTTCCATGTAGAAGGAGTTACACCATGGTTCATTTTTGAAATCTGAAACAAAGAAGAAAAACAATAAAAGTAGTTTTTTCATAAAGAATATATTTGCATGAGAAATCTTTATTTTAATTATCCTCTTTGACTAACTTAAAAACAAAATCAATTCTCATACGTTATGGAATAAAATATTTCAAAAAATTCAATATTACATTTGGTTTTCAGTAGCTTCAATAATCTGTATATATAACATGTTTCAATGGATATTTAAACATATTATCTATATATGAATAATATTGGATTAGTTTAGAAAACTAAGATGTTGAAAAAACACATTGAATTTATAAAAAGTATATATGCTAATAAACTTTTTTGGTTTTTGAAGAAGGCTAACAAGCTTTCTTTACCCTAAAAAAGAAAAATATTTAATAACTAATATTTATATTATTTGGATTATTTGGGTTGTACAATGTTTGATCAATGTAAATCTAGATCTAATTTTATTTGGGTTTTTTTATGTTTCATATTGGATTTAGACTATTTGATTATTAAGATTTCTACAAATATAACAACACATTTACATTAATATTTGAAATTCAGTTTAATAAATAAATTATATGACTTTGCTATGGTGGAGTTAAGAATTGATACTTTTCAAAGCAAATATTGAATCTCTATTGAATTAGATTTTATTTTATACTATACTGGTTGGACACGTAAATGGAAAATGATATGTTCCATGGATGTGTATCCATTTGCTTTGCGTCCATGCTCGTTCAAGAAATTAGAAAATTAGATGAAACAAAATTCAAATGAAGAACAATAATAATTCGAGTTGGAGTGAATAGAGAAAGTAGAAAACATTTGTTTGAGTTAAAATACAATCTTAATCTTACATCATTTTCACCGGGGAACTTTATAGTTCCCATGAAGACCATGTGTTTTAGCAAACAACAACAACAACAAAAAGATATGAGGAGTTATGTCTAATCAATACATGACACTGCAATAATTTCAAACTAAATATTGCAAATCATACCAAGAAAATGTGACAGTCCCTGAATATCTGGAGGATCATGGAAGCTCCCAACCTTAACTGCCATAGATGCAGCTGCATAAAATTTATCTCGAATCAGCAGTGCAGATAATCCATTGTCTAGCTGTATCCCTCTGTACTCCAACTTAGTATTTGCAGTATGTATGATGTCTTCCATTTCCTGAGACTGTGTATCTTCAGAGGAAGAAGAAGAAACGAGAAATAAGCTAAACGCCAAAATAGATTCCTTTTTTTTTTATAAGATTTTTCGTATGCAAGATATACTCCATTTAAGTTAGTCAATCAGTAAAACAAAACTTAATCCAAAAGAAGGTAAAACTAAAAAAAACTAAGAGTTTTTTAAAAATATGTGGAAGCTGGTGTACATATAGCTTCTGAGAGGAAGAAGATCGTGATGAGCTCAGGTTATGTTCAGCTCTCCGTCAAATTTCAAAGCTTCTTCGTCGAAGAATGAATTTAGGGATTCACAACGTTTTTTTTACATCTCCATGACTGGAAATTTACTGGCCATAAGAATATTAATTTATTTAATAAAGTCGGTTGCCTATACAAAAAAAAACAAAAAATAAATAGTGTCAACAGAATTAATTATGGCAAAATAATTTGTTCGATTGTCATTTTGAGAAAATGAAACTTATTAACCTAAAATCTTGCGTCGTTTTCTTACTGAAAACGAGTCAAACCAAAACTTTGAGTCGTTTTTACTCACTGAAACGACATGTAGTCTGTGACAAGGGGATACATTTGTTAGAGACTTAGGGAAGAATATGGTCTTATTCGTTTGCAGGTCGCTACCGTCAGCGACTAAGTGTTGTTCGTTTAGTAGTCGCAGACCCTGCGACCAAACGCTAGCGACTGGCGATTGAAAATTTTGATCGCTAAATTTTTCAGTATTGCGACTAAAAATTTCGCGATCAAAAATTTGAAAATTTAAAAATTACAAAAATACCTCTAATTTTAGTCGCTGCGGTTAGTCATGCGACTACGAAACGAACAACCTTAACAACATGTAATCGCAATCGCTACTCGTTGACGCAAGTCGCTAACGCTAGCGACCTGGAAACGAACATAACCTATAAGTCTAATCCAAAATCGAGATAAGAATAGTGTAAAACCCACTCTTTTACAAGTCTCTCTGCGAACAAAATAATAAAAGAGTGTTTCACACTATGGGGCACTTTATATACATAAACTTACATTATAGGACATTTTTTGCTTGAGAGGCACTTTAGATTATGGTCTGTTATTTTTTTGACCAAATTGTCCTTTGTCTTTAGATTAGTTGGATTTTAATGAGTTTTTATTAGATGGTTATATCATGTGGTTGTTGACAAAAAAAAAAAGGTTCGTGAGGTTCATATTAAATGTTTCATATCTTGTGGTTGAGAATAGAAACATATGTCAATATGTATATGTGTGTAAAAAAAGTAGTTAGTCACCGTTTTTCTTTTTCTCATTTTTTTTTTCATCTCACTTTTTTTTTAATATTTTCATCTCTCATTTCTGATCTTAAAATAATATAGATTTATTTTTCTTTTTCTATAATAAACTATAATTCTTTTTTTTCTTTATTTTAACATCCATTTTCATATACTTTTATATATATTAATAAAAAATATATGGATAACGCATCATGGACAACATATAATGGATAAGTCTAAAAAAAACTAACCATTTGAATCTATCCATTATTTATTGAACATTTGTTCAATGCTAATTGGACACATAACATAACTTGTTACCTATATATATATTTATTTATTTGCTTGTTCCAGTTATGAATCTTAAAGGCATAACAGACCTAAGAAGATCAAATAAAATTACCAAACCTTCAAAAATTTGATTAAAAATGTACAAAATATACTAAAAGCTGATAATATGTACAAATCTGTCCATGCTCATATGTCCATGATTACAGATCTATAAATCTTAGAGCAACGTAAGAAGATCAAATTATACTATTAAACATTCAAAAGCTCATTGAAAGTGTACATCATATACTAAAACCGGTTATTATGGAAATACATGTCCATACTCACATGTCCACTATAACATATCCACATATATATAATTAATGACAGTCTTATCTTAGATATAGATGTAGTCTACATTTACTAATAAGGCTTTAAGTTTAGATAGACAATACACATATTTCATGGACAAATGTATTAGTGTCTATACATAATGTACATCACTTTGTCGACAAAACATGTTAGCTATCCATATGTATGTGTAGTCGTGGACCAAATATGTTAGCTACCCATATGTATGTGAAACCGTGGATCGAACATGTTAGCTGTCCATATATACGTGATCCGGTGGACAATCCTATTAGTAACTATCCATATGTACCCGAATTTATGGACAAACCTATTAAACTCCTATTGTTGTATCCATATCCTCTGATTCCATTCTATTTCCCTTTATTGCCGCTAAAAAAATCAGATTCACCGCCACCAGAAATTTTTTACTCCTCCATAGGTATAGCACTTTCCTTCCAGATCAAACCAACTAAATTCTACTGTTTAATATTCTTTGTTCTTTCCATAATTTTTTTTCACTTATTCATTATTTATGTTCATGGTTTATTGTCTATGATTTTCTGTCCACGGTGTGCTATCCACGGTCTGTTGTACATCTGTTCCCCAATCTTTTGTTGTCAATGCTGAACATTCAATACCATCCATCATGTGTGGAACATGTAGTCTATGTTAAATGGATCCACATATCCCTCTCATGCATTTTTTCGAACACTTTGAGTGCATCTATTTTTGTTCTTCCATCTTTATCAAAACGATATTGTATCCAATGACAAATGATGAAAAATAGAATTCTAGACCTCTTTAAAGAATTCTAGATCTCCTCGAAGAAGTTGTTAGCGGTCAGGATCTTGTGGATTTGGAAAATAAAAAAGAAGAGAGAAAAAGAAGAAGTGATGAGATGAAAGAGAAGAAGGTGAAGAAAAATATACAGAAAAAATCTTGAATTTTTTATTTTTCTTTTGTTTGTATTCTAAAATATAGATTTTGGGTTAATTTGATTGAATAAAAAGAGTTTTGAAGTTAGAAGTTTTAGATGAAAATAAGAACGACATATTTGAGAAAAATAAAGAAAAAAATAATGTTAATTGGAGAAAATAAATAAATAAATAAAAGAATAGTTTTCTTTAATCACCAAAAATATAGTTTAGTCTTTATTTTTATGAGCATTTAGTTTGGTATGTATTTAAAGATAAGAAAGAAAATACATAACTCCAAAATGTGCCTCCACTTCAAAGTTTTATAATATGTAATTAGTTTGAAAAAAAGTGCTCCACCGAGTAAATAACTCATAATAAAACCACACAAACCAGAGAGCTAAAACCTCGCGTCGTTTTCTCTCATTGGAAACGAGTCGAACTAAAACCTTCTGTCGTTTTTGCTCACTAAAACCGACACGTAGTCTGTAAAACCCACTCTTTTAGAACTCTCTGCGAACAAAATCTTAAAACATCATCGTTAAAAGTTAAAACCCAACCCAAACCAGAGAGTGTGGGAGGAGGAAGCTCTCTTATCTTCTTCTTCTTCTTCTCCAATGTCGAGAGGACCAGGTCAATTGATACAGAACGTGACAAAGTTCGCTGACGCTCAATTCAAGCAATTCTCCACCCGTTATGGACAACAAGTCATAGACATTCTCGACTTCCCAATCAAACTCGTCTTGTCTCCTTTCACTCTCGCCTTCGACATCGCTGGCTCTGCTCCTCGCGGCTTTGGCATCCCCGAACTCATCTCCAAAATATCCTATCTTTCTGTTTTCGTGAGTTCTCCTGAAACCTTTATTGTTTACTTTGTAGAGAAAGTCTCAGCCTTTAGCTTGAATTCTCCGTAGAACTGTGTTCATTTCCACCTTGGAGTTACTCTTTTCTCTTTGACTCTCCTTGTCTCATGTTCCCGAGGAACTTGTTTGGTCAAAGTTTTGAACTTTATTTAGAGTATGCCTCTACAGTGAGCTCAAGTTATATCTGAGTTCGTCAAGTTCGAATCTTCCAATCAAAATTGTCTGTTTTGTTAGCTTGTTGGGAATTGAAAAGTTTCATCATTTTGAGTTTTGTGGATTGTAGGCGGTTGCTACGCTTGGGACCTATGACATAGCATTGGATTTGGGGAAGAAAGTCATATGCCAAAGGTCAGTTTTTTTTTTCAAGATTTGAAGTCAGACCTATGTTATTGATGCTAGAATGTTTTCTAGATTCCACATTTCTTACAAATGATCTCATCCGAACACTTTTTTGTTTTTGGTTGTTGGTCAGGGATTGCAAAACTTGTAATGGGTGGCAGGCATTACGGTGCACCATGTGCAAAGGCACAGGGAATGTTCATTACCAAATCAAAGATTACAACTTGAGAAGGTGAGGAACTGTCTCTTGTTATTGCTTCAACTACTTTGACTCTATCCATCACTTCGGTGTATCCACGATATGTTCTGTACAGCTTCTTAGCAACGATTTTTAGGTGTTATAAGCAGTTAGATAATTTGACCATTCTTTTGTTACCTACAATGATGGTTTTGGAAAACATAGATTGATTGATAGATATACAACTAGGGTTTTGTTATGATTTTCAGTTTTCACAAGCACTTTGCTTTATGGTTGTGCAAGTTTGAGATTTAATCACCCAGATACCCTGTAGATATAAATGTTTGACTAGTGTTCTATTCCATTTAGTGTCCATGTGAACTCAAAAGGAGGTAAAGAACTTTAGATGAGCAGTTTCAGAAAGTGTATGTTAATACTGGCATTTCCCATTTGGCAAATCTTAAGCTATCCAAGTGGTATTCTATCATACATGAAAGAATCTGAAGATTTCTCCTTTCTGTCTTTTCTTGTAGTGGAGAAAAACCAACAGCAGATTCTGTCGCAGATGCCATAGTTGACAATCGAGCTGAGCTGGTTCATCTTCCCTCCTCTATCAACCTTAGTGCTCCATTGCCATCAAAAGACTGCCCAACTTGTGATGGAACAGTAAGCTTTTTTATCCTGCTGCTAATGCTATAGGCTACTGTTAATTGTATTTAATTTGCATTGCAAGTTTTTATAATGATTTGGTAAATATCATCCAAATTGTCAAGTACTGTTAATTTAATGCCCATGTAATAAGGTGCTAGTTTGTGTGTTAAGGTTGAATGAGATTGGCTTCTTTAACATCAGTATATGCTAAACAATTTGATGGAACATCTACTGATATCGCAGGGTGTGATGAGCTGTCCTGAGTGCAAGAACAAGCTGCAAGTTAGGATCTCAGCTGATGATGTATGTTTTGCGTCTGTTATTACTTCCTCTCAGCTTATCATCTATATAAATTCCCAGTGGGATGTATATTACTACTTAATAGGTATTAAAGGACCAAAGAGAGGTAGCTTGTTTTTGCATAGAACTATCTCTTGTTAAATACCTAAACTGACGAATATATTTGACATTTCATTTTGCAGATCATGGAACCTCCATGGAAAGCCTACAATGTGCTGAGGAAGATGGATTATCCCTACGAGGTGAGCACCATAAATTATATTTATAGAGACCCAATAGCTTGCTATATATACTACCACGTCTTATGATTCCTATTTCATATTTCAGCACATTGT
The DNA here is from genome assembly GCA_900406495.1 of Sisymbrium altissimum. NCBI lineage: Eukaryota > Viridiplantae > Streptophyta > Magnoliopsida > Brassicales > Brassicaceae > Sisymbrium > Sisymbrium altissimum. The sequence continues at coordinate 6,153 of OVBI01001158.1, read as the reverse complement.
TCACAGCATGAAAGATCCCAGCATCGCAAACTTCTGGTTGATCACTTTGCCTCAGATTGTGGGTGGGTTTGATTATGATGAAGATGTCAAGAAGAAAATATGGTTGCAATACGAGGTTAGTACCTCTTTTTCCCTACATAGATCTCCGTTAGCATGACTTATTCACCAGTGCTCTACTTTAGAGTTTACTGAAGGTAATGGTCTTCTAGAGGCCAAATCCTAGCATGCCGTTGAAATTTGAGAGTTGAACAGCAGAAACCTTCAGATTCATATTCTAGTCTACTCTTAGCTGAAATTTGAATCTTATTAATCTCAAACCTCATTTGGGATGGTGTTGGTATGCCAATGAAATATCTGATCCGTATCGTATATTGATGTGTTCATCAGGCCTCTGCATCGTATATAATTATCTTTCTTTGTATAGAATTTGTTGAATCATCCAGCTTTAAGCTTCAATGATAGTTAACTAGTTATGTCTTCTGCGTTCAGGAATCTATGCGGTATGATCAACTTCGGGACTTGGTGGCTAAGCGAAACCCTGGCTGGGAATATTTGCAGGATGTGAGATCGCCTCTTTGTAGTTTAGTTAATATGCTAATTGAAGAAGTTTAGCAATCACCATTTAGTTCTCATTGTCTTGCAGGCCTTATTCTCCATTGATCCTGTCCGTGCTCAGGAAGACCCCGTCATTGTGAAAAATGTACCTTTTTACAAGGCTAAGAAAGCACTGGAGGCTGAAGTCACAAAGCTCAATCCACCACCTCGTCCTCAGAATTGGGGTGTAAGCTCTCTTTCTTCTTTTTGGTTTTCGTGAGATTAAGGGCAGAGTTGGGGGTTAACTGATAAATGATGTTCAGGAACTGAATCTCCCATTGAATACGTCCTCTTGGAGTGAAGAGGATCTCAAAAACCCGGCAAAACTGTACGAGAAGACAGTTCTTCTCAATGCGCAAAGAGAAATCGCAGACAAAATCTTGGATGCACAATGGGAAGTTAAATGGCGTCAAGAGAAGGTTAATCAAGAAAAACATCTTAACTCAATTCGGTATCGTTCACATTCGTGATTCTAATGGGCATACCGTTTATGTTTTGTAGGTGGAGGAAATGTTGGAGGAGAAAGTGAGACCGTACATCCAAGACTCAAGCATGGCTGTTCTTCCACAGCCCATCTTGTTAAAGTCACAGAAGAATAATCAAAAGGTAGCAATTGAATCGGTTACATTAAATAAGACTCCTCCAATTAGAACATACAAGAAGCTGCTATTTAATAGAACCTAGGATCACATGTTGGGTCTCATGCACCAGATTTAACAACTAGTAGTCATCATCAATCGGATTCTTATAAAGGAAAATTTGTGTGGCTATCTATGAATTCATTAGACCATTACCATTCTCCAATCAACTCATCTGTTATGTTTCCTTGTTAACTCCATCATTCTTTGTGACAATATTTTTTATCTTTCTCCTTTTAGATTTAACTTATGATTTCTCTGTTTCTGACACAGGGAAACCGGCAAAAGAAGTGGTGGTTCTTTTGAACATTTCAGTGTGTCAGAACAAGTCTAGATATATGGATTTTGAATCGAGTTTATGTGTCATTGACGAAAATATGTTTTCACAATAACTTGGTGAGTCTCGGCTATTATACAGTGACAAGTTTATATTAAGAAAAAATGTTGTTATTGAGGACACTCTCGGTCGATTCATCGCGTATGGCCACGTGTACCACTCTTCTTTTTACGCGTCACAATGATCTGCCTCTCGTGCTTTCAACTTAGCTATCAACTATTATAGTCATCATCCAATCCAATTATTCTCTTCGAATACTCGTGTCTCCGTCACATTTCACTGCTTACGTGTTTTTCATCTTGTTTTCATTTGTGGTTTAGTAAAGATCTTACCTTTTCTATTTAATTATATCATATGTAACATCGTTTTGATGACTCGAACATAAACCAGTTTTGAGAAATGGATTTGTTTTTCACACGTATCAGTTGATTATTAGATGACTATAATATCAAACTCGTGTCAAATTAATTAAAAGTGATAAATTAAACAGAACAGCACAAATTTAGGATTATCTATCTGGTCTTGTCTTCTTGTGGAAAACAAGTATAGGATTATCTTGGCTTAATCATATAAACTCAAGAGTCGCCAAAAGAGTTCGAGGACTTTCTCACATGGGTTTTATATATTAATATTATGATATGTGGTTGACAAAAAAAAACTATTATGATGTGTAATTTTCTAATTGAATAGCATAGAATATTATTATTTTTATTTTAAGGAAATTGGATGTTGTCCTTCACTGACGTGGATCATTGGTAGGTATAATTTAATATATGTGTTATCAGATTATAAAGCGCGTAAGCATGCATTATGGTCCGTCCAAAAACCCTTCACTACAAATTTACAATCATACTTTACTCGTTTTCAAATTTGTATTTTATACTATAAATGGAGAAACGTCGGGATCATTCATTTGGTCGTTAATTATAAGTATTTGCAGTTGAATAATTTTTATGCATTCATTTTCCAATGAGAATAATTAGCAAAAACTTATTTATTCAGCTAGAGTTTGGCATGGGAACAATTTTCTCTCATATACTCTTCAAATGATCACAACTTTGCAGTCCCATATATATGTTGAATTTTTAAATCAGTATTTTCTTGAAAACAGTTCTTATTATGACATAGATCCATATCATATATAATCATGAAACTACTTCGTTAGCCAATGACATGAATCCGATACGAATTTTTCAATGTTTTATACTAATTAAACCGATAAAAATATCCTCCATGTTGAGAGAGTTCTCGAGATATCTAGATACTTATGGTCGCCATAATTATAAGATAACTAAGGACGTTTCCAAAACGACACGTGGCTTTTAGATTGAATGTATCATAGTAATAAACTGTATTATCGAAGAACAATATATCATATTGACCCGGAATTAAGGCGATAGTGACTGAAATCCATTATTGTTTGAATGTAAAATACTGAAAATATAGTATTTGAATGTGAACATTAATTATATCCTTTTCATTTAAATTATGAGCTGTTTATTACAAATGGCCAGCCATAAGTATCAATAATTCTTTTCGTTTTAGTTTAAACGCTCTTTTCTTATTAGTATTTTTTTTATAAAAAAAATCGTTACGTGAACATATTTAATAAAACTCGTGATTATCGCCGATACTGGAACCTTTTCTCTTTTTCGTAGACCCCTCCATGCTTAAACATACCGACAACAAGAAAATGTATTATTGCACTTTCGATTTTCTAACAGCGTTTAAGAAAACATACTACTAAGCAGCCAAATTAGGCGGGTTTAGTTTTGCGTGCAGTTTTAATATGGTGCCTACAGCCTATAAACAATTGGATTTAGGTAGAAATGACAATTTGGCGGTTAACGATCCAAATACTATTTCTTAGACTTTAGTTTCAATAAAATAAAGTAAAATACATATCATAGTATATACCACTAGAGTTCTTCACTTCATTAACAAAGAATCTGTTAAATGTCTTACCAAATTTCTATTTATTCACAGGTCAGATTGTTATTCAAACATGGAACTCTTGGGGTCAAAGGGTCAAATTCGGGTGTTAATAATATCTGCGTTAACTTAAATCGAGATCATAAATAAATCTGACCCCCAAGACTGGAATGATATAATGCTTGAACAACAAAGCGATATTAACAACAGAAAAATTCTGAATAGTCCAATAATGCAACAAAATAAAGACACTCGAAACAAGTAATAAACAGATAAAGAGTAGCGACTCGAATAAAATACTCAGCAACACAATAAGAAATGAAAATCAAACACGAAAGACCATTTTGTTAAAGCTTAACCGAACATTGAAACAGTAAAAGCCACAGTCAACACTGTGGTCAAAACTGAAGTAACGGCCACACCACTTGCTGCATTTTTGGGACTTGGCGCTGGCGCCATGATGTTATCTGCGGCCGGAGTCGAGTTAGAAGGAGCTGGCGACGAAGGTGGAGTACTCTCAGGGGCTGGAGAAGCTGGTGAGTTATCAGGCGAAGGCGAAGACGTTGGAGGTTTTGCTGGGGAAGATGTTGACGATGATGGAGAAGAAGCAGGCGATGGAGACGTTGTTGGAGCATGCGACGGAGATAAAGCCGGAGAGGAAGGTGTAGAAGGCTGGGATGGAGAAACAGATGATTTCGGTGGCTGAGAAACAGGGGAATGAGCAGTTGACGGACCTTTCGCTGGAGCAATGGGAGAAACAGGGGTGTGTGCTTGTGGAGGTTGAGTCGTTGATGGAGCCTTGGCCGGAGCAACTGGAGAAACAGGGGAGTGCGACTTAGGAGGTTGAGTCGTTGACGGAGCTTTCGCCGGTGGAGAAACAGGTGAATGAGCTTTTGGAGGTTGAGCCGTCGAAGGAGCTTTCGCTGGAGAAATAGGAACCTTGTGTCTAACGGCGAGGACAACGACGACCAACTTCTGACCCTTCATACAGTTCTCTTGATTACCACTGATGAAATAAAACGGACCAGATCGGTTAAGAGTAACCTCAGCCTCTCCATTATCAAACTTCTCTAGAGGATTCCTAACGTTACAGCCGTCGTAATCTGCTTTCATCACTTGTTGCACCGATTCCGATCCCTTCGCATACTTGAAGTCTACAAGAGATTCAAGCTTTGTTTGTCACAATCACGTAAATAAAAACAAACCCTAGAAAAAGAAAGAATCTTACATAATGTGTCGTTGACTTGGAAACGGTTTCTTTCAGCCCAAGTATTGTAACTCTCGCGTGGATTTAAGACCCAAGCGCCGTTACCTCCGACGTTAAATCTATGTGCATCAGCGACGGAGAAGAGAGTCACAAAAGAAGCGAGGACGATGAAAGAAACACAGAGACTTTTCATGAGCGCCACCATGGTGATCGAGAGAAGCGGCGAGATGGGAGATATGGGAGATATGAGAATAGGGTTTTGTGTGTTTGTGATTTGTGGGGAAGAGTTAAGTTATGTAGAGATTATATAGAAGTTTAGAGGGCTTTAAGGAGAATCGAAGAAAATCTTTGAATCTTACAGAAATGGAAAATGAAAATTGGTGACAGGTTCTTGCTTTCTTTCTTTAATAAAAGAGAATATTTTGGTAATGTAATAAGGATTTTTGAACGTTTGTGACAAAAATTAAAAGGCATTTATGTTTAGACGTGTGAGAATTGACTCACGTATTAACACATTTACCATAACAACTGATTGACTTTGTGGATTTTTACCAACTTTATTTTATTACTTTCTGATTAAAGAGACCAATTACTGACCGAATTATGTGAAAAATGGGTTGCTTTTCTCCCCATATTTAGTTCGATTTCTTTCCGCTGTTTATCTAAACGTAAATATTATACGAATTAAATTTAGGGGCTTAATTGATTTATCCGTTACCACATGCTACCATCCACAAACGCAATTTTTGTGGGTGATATCGGTTATCAGCGTTTGACAACAATCACAGAAAACGTATTTTATCGTTTCGTATCGCTCCAAATCGTTCAAATTCAAAAGCTGCTTTCCGCAAGCATTTGCGGTTGCGGGCGGCTGCGGATAGATAATAAAAAAAAGAATTAAGCTTAAAAATAATAAAAATTGATTTAAAATAATATAAAATATATATAAAATAAAAAATGTAGAAAATTAAAATTTTTAAAATTAACTATTAAAATTATGAAATATATAAATAAATTTGATATTTTCTATTGATTATTCACTAAACACTTATCATAATTTTATATTAATAAAATTTTAAAATTAAATTCTTTTAATAACTAATTTTATTATAATAATATACTTTTTTGATATTTTATACAGTTATATAATATGGTTATATTGTTAATTTTTTATTTAACCGCTTTTGCATCCGCTAATCAACCAGTCAATCAGTCATAATTCTTCCGCAAATGCATTAGTTTTTAACCGCTGTATCAGTCGTATGAATCGCTTAATAACGCTTAAAACCGTAATTATCTATTTCCGCAAACTCCTGCAACCGCACCCGCTGCAGTTAAACCAATCAAGTCCTTAGTGATTACTTATTAGTAGTGATTAGACTAGTGTGATTTACTGAGGGCTTGACTGGTTTAACCGCAGCGGCTGCGGTTGCGGTTGCGGGAGT
>OVBI01001157.1:0-40793 GCA_900406495.1 Sisymbrium altissimum | reverse complement strand
TATATATATTCCTACTTATTTTAAAATTCAATACATAATTTAGAATAATAATTCTGTATAAAACTTTCTTACTGAAAATTAATTCATTATAGATAAAAGATTTTTTATATATTACAATAACAATTCTATTTGATATATTATTTTGTGATAATATTTTACTTTTAATTATTTTATCATCTTCTAAAGAAGCATAAAAGAATTTCAATATAAAAATAATTTTGTAGCGGTCCAGACTAGTAGGTCCAGGAATACCCAGTAGAAAAATACAAAACTTTAGATAGTTTTTAATATAAAAAGCCTATTCTCCTTTGTTTTTATCATAAAACCTAATAGCATTGAAACTCTGCAGAAATCCGTTTGCCGGAAAGTGGTACCGTCGTTTTTCCTCAGCCATCGTCGAGAACAGTCGTTCTTTCATCGAGTTTTGTCGAAGGTAACCGTCGGAAACTGTTTTTGGATTATTTTTCTTGGAATCGTTCAGTATTTTGGCCATACCTTTCTAGCTGTGTGGAATTTGGTGAATCTAAGACAACTATCGGATTCAGGACGTCGAGATGAGTCTGGAGACACCAAAAACAGCTGCAGCAGGGCCACGATGCGCCTCCGGAAGCTCGCGAGTGGATCTCACGCGCCGCCACCTCCTCTGTTGCCGCCGCACCTTCACCGTCGCTGGTCAACCTCCGGTAAGCCGTTGACCTTTGACCGGTTGAATTTCTTGACCGTTGACTTTGTTGACCAGCCGGTTTGGTTATTTAATTAATTTCCGGTTTAAGATAATTGATTTTGGTTCAGTTGAGTGAATTGGATCCGGTTTGGGTTATCAAACCAGGTCGGTCTGGTCGGGATATCGGGTTTGGTCTGCGTTGGTTGGGTCATGGTTGACCGTTGACCGTTGATTTTGACCATTTGACCTAATATCCGTTTTTCGTCGTTCGAAAGCTGTTCTCACTCGATTTTTCGTGCCGATTTAAGATTTAGAATCCGTTTGAGCATTTGAAGTTCAGAAGTCGCAGTTTTCATCTGTTTGCTAAGGTGAGGGCTTTTCTATAGAGATCTGTATTTTGTTTAGAACTCTTGATAAGGAATTTGGCATTAAATGTGATCTATTTTCTCTGATCAAGTCTAGGTACTTTTTTTGTTAATTGGACTTAGGAATACAGATGGTTCAACCCAATTATGTGTATATGCTAAATGGTAAACTTGATTTATAATTTATATAAATATATATATAATAGATGAGTTGGATACACGTTAGAAGTTATGGAGTAGTGAGTTGGACTCTGGGAGTATCGTTGTTTTGTGGGAGAGGCGCTGCCGGCAGCTTAGTCGATCTGCTGTCCGGTACTTTCAGAGTTCGATAAATCGTCTCCGGGTGGTGCCGTTAGACACTGATTCCATGCAGACCTCTGGGAGAAAGGATGCCGTCGGTCACTTAAACCGTCAGTAGGGCATTGGTTGTTGGTTGGGTACTTTAGGTGCCGTAATTGTTCATGTTTAGTCTATTCTCGGTATTTAGTGTTTCTGGCTAATACCATGATTTGTGGTTGGCTTCCCAACCTCACCGAGTGACTTCCCTGTTACTCATCCCTCTTCTTTATCCTTTTCAGTGAGACTGACGAGTACATGGACAGACGGTGGATTGGGTGCTTCGGGATGTTTTATTGCATTTTTCATATTTTATTAATTTCTTATTTTTAAACACTCAGTTATTTATTTTTATTCGATTATTGGATTTACCGAAGTGATGAACTTTTATCGTTTATTATTTAATAAAGAGGAAGTTATTTATTTTGAGATATTTGATGTGGATGTTCTGGTTCGTGGCACGCCGTTCTCGAGAGAGGATGAGACGGGTGTTACATTTTGGTATTAGAGCGGGTTAGCCATTCTGTGCTGACCCAGGAGGCGAATAGTAGATTGGACGAGTAGAATTCGGTTTTCCTTAAATGGTTTTCAAAGTTTTCCGAGGGTTGGGGTATTTTTCTTTTAAAATATACATATATGTATATCTACATATATATATATGCGCCAGTTTTAGCATCCTTTCGACTCGGATTAATTCATTTATCATGAGCTCTTGTTCCGTAAAAGTTTAATCAGTTTTTTTTTCCTTACAGATGCCACCGAAGAGAGGTACCAGTGGTCGCATCGGTAGAGTTCATGAGACACCAGCTGAGGGTAGTCATGTTGGGGGTAGAATTGAGGTTGACCAGCATGTTGAGGTTCAGCAGACTGATGAGGATGCAGTCAGACAAGCCGCTCAAGAGGCTGTTCAGCAGGTCACTCAGGAGGCTGCCCATATAGCAGCATAGGAGGCTGCCCGTATAGCAGCAAAGGAGGCTGCCCGTGTTGCTGCAGAGGAGGTTACTCGCCAACCAGGCGCTGGTCACGATAATCAGGATAATACGGATGCATCTCTTCCACCACCGAATTGACCTACATACTGGGATATGATGAAACAGATGCGAGAGATGGGTATGGATCATTTCAGTGGAGCTGTGGATGCTGCCGCCGCAGATAGTTGGAGGAGGATATTCGGTCAAAACCTAGACCGAGTGAAGTGTCCAGTGGAGTATCGATTGGATCTGGCAACTCAGTATTTAAGGGATGATGCTTTGCGCTGGTGGGATGGCGTCGTTGAGGCTAGTCGTGGTTGCTATGTACCGACGTATGAGCATTTTCTGAGGGAGTTCGACAGGAAGTTCTTTTCTCGAGAGGCTAGGCATGCAAGTACCAATGCCTTTAAACACCTGACTCAGGGCCCTATGACGGTTCGGAAGTATGAGCGCGAGTTCAGTCGCTTGCACATATTTGCTGGTGGATTCATACAGGAGGAGGATTTGATCAGGAGATTTCTGGATGGACTGCGAGTGGATATTGGCAACCGATGTGTCGTGCGAGACTACACCAGCCTGGTGGATTTGGTCGAGAAGGCTGTCATTCATGAGAGAGGGATCGAAAAAGAACAGGAGCTCCTCAAGGCGACCCAACCAAAGCCTGAGAAGACTTATTCGGGACAAAAGAGGGCGTCAGAGTAGTCGGTTCCATCACTTTGTCATTGTTGTCGTCGTCATCACACTGGAGATTATACTAAGTGTTATTCATGCGGACGGATGGGCCATATCATACAGTTCTGTCGGAGTAAGCTAGTGGATGCACCATTTGTTACTCAGGTCGCAGCGCCAGTAGCACCAGCAGTTGGTTCGAGGAACTGTACAATTGTGGTCAGCCGGGCCACTTTCCCAGGGATTGTCCGAGGAGGACTCAGGGGTTACTTCCACCATCGCCTAAGCGTCCAGCCATCGCTCCACAAGTTCATGCTACAGGAGACCACGAGGGTGCTGAGCTGATAGCCGGTACGCATCCTTCCTTATACTCCTATTTGTATTGTTATGGAGTATATTATTATTTAGAAATCACTAGTAGATAATAGCTTGTCTAGGCTCAGTTTCAATTAGGGGTGGGGTACCTCATACCTTATTTGATAGTGGAGCTATGCATAGCTTCGTAAACCCGGCATTTGGTTAACTGCTGGTCATTTCAGGGAGTGTTCGAGCCAAAGTATAAGCGGATTGATACAGTTGGTTCTCAAAACCTTGGAGCTACAGAAAGTTTGTCTAGGGGTTTGCCAGCATAGCCAAGCCGATAACGCGATTGACAGGCAAAGATATAAAGTTCGATTGGACAGGGAGTGTTCAAAGAGTTTTGCCGAGCTGAAGAAGTTTCTGACGAGGATGCCAATGTTAGTACTCCCACAGCCAGGAATACCATATTCAGTGTATACAGATGCGTCGGGATCTGGATTGGGGTGTATTTTGATGCAGGAGAAACGGGTCATTGCTTATGTTTCACGACAGTTGAGGCCTCATGAAGCTAACTTTCCTACACATGATTTGGAGTTGGCAGCAGTTGTCCTTACCCTAAAGATCTGGAGAGCTTACTTGTATGGGAAGAAAGTCCAGATTTTCACAGATCATCAGAGTCTGAAATATATCTTCACTCAGGGAGACTTGAACTTGAGACAGCACAGATAGATTGAGTTGCTGGCAGATTATAATTTGGAGATCACTTACCATCCTGGTAAGGCTAACCATGTGGCAGATGCCTTGAGTAGGCGTAGGAGTGATGTATCAGGGACTAAAGGAAGTCCAAGAGCTGACTGGGATGCTTACTAACCTCAGATTATGTGCAGTTACTGTAGAGAGTGAGGCAATTGGTCTAGAGGCCTTGGATCAGGCAGATTTGTTGTGGAGGATACGACAAGCTCAGGAAAAAGATGAGATTTTGCGGGAACAGCTCAGAAAGAAGTTGATGGGTATCACACTGCTGCAAATGGGATGTTCTTGTTTAGAAATCGAGTATGTGTTCCAGGTGACGAGCAGATGAGAAAAGAAATCATACAGTAAGCACACCACTCGCATTTCTTTATTCACCCAAGGAATAACAAGATGTACCGGAATCTTAAGTAGTATTACCATTGGTCTGGTATGAAGAATGATGTGGCTACATTTGTGTCGTGTTGTCAAACATGTCAGATGGTGAAGGCCGAACATCAGGTACCTTGTGGGCTATTGCAGGAGTTGCCAGTGCCAGAGTGGAAATGGGATATGGTGATGATGGATTTTGTTACTAGACTGCTAACTATGATTGACGGAAAGAATGCCATTTGAGTTATTGTGGATCGACTCATCAAATCAGCTCACTTTTCAGGGATCAAGAAAACGGATGGAGCAGATCAGTTAGCGCAGAAGTACATTGATGAGATTGTGAGACTACATGGGGTGCCTGTCAGTATAGTGTCAGAACGTGACACGAAGTTCACATTATTTTTTTGGCAAGCTTTTCAGAAGGCATTGGGGACTAGGGTTCATATGAGTACAGCTTATCACCTGCAGACAGATGGTCAGTCAGAGAAGACTATTCAGGCCTTAGAGGATATGCTCAGGGCTTGTGTTTTGGACTGGGAAGGTAACTGGGTTAAGTATCTACTACTGGCAGAGTTTGCTTACAACAACAGTTTTCATTCGAGTATTGAGATGGCACCGTATGAAGCTCTTTATGGGAGGCCTTGTCGTACCCCGCTTTATTGGTCTGAGGTGGAAGAGCATCGAGAGATAATACCAGAGATGGTTCAGGAGACGGTTGAGCAAGTTGAAATGCTCAAGAAACGGCTAAAAGAGGCTCATAGAGTTTAAGGGGGTTGGACCTAGTGTACCTAAAGATGAGGACATTTCAGGGAGGTTCTGAGATGCGAAAGCTGAAGAAACTTAAGCCGATGTATATGGGACTGTATCCTATTGTTGAGCGGATTCGAGCAGTGGCCTATCGTCTAGCCTTATCATCAGAGTTGGCAGGTTTTCATGACGTGTTCATGTGTCAGTGTTGAGAAAATTTGTTAGAGAGCCAGAGCTTATTTTGCAGCAGCCGCCAAGTGATCTCGGAAGGAATTTGTCTGCGCCGAGCCAACCAGTGGCAATTCTTGAGAATCAGAAAAGGGAAGTTCAAGGGAAAATGACTCTATTGGTCAGAGTTCGTTGGGAGAGAGATGAATCCAGGAGGACACCTAGGAATCCGAGGCTCAGATGAATGTTGATTATCCAGAGCTGTTTGAAGAGGAGATCAATCAAGCGGATCAGGACTTGAAATCGGGAACGAATTCCTCGTTAGTAGGGGAGAATTGTAACGGCCCAGACCCGCAGGTCCAGTCGTACCCAGCAGAAAATGACAAAACCTTAGATATTTTTTTTATATCAAAAGCCTCATATCCTTTGTTTTTGTCACAAAACCTAATAGCATCAAAACTCTGCAGAAATCAGTCCGCCGGAAAGTGGTACCGCCGTTTTTCCTTAGCCATCATCGAGATCAGTTATTCCTTCATCAAGTTTTGTCGAAGGTAACCGCCAGAAAATTGTTTTTGGATTGTTTTTCACGGATAGTTTGGCCATAACTTTTTAACCGTATGGAATTTGGTAAATCTAAGACCATCATCGGAGTCCGGACGTCGAGACGAGTCTGGAGACACCAAGAACAGCCGCAGCAGAGCCAGGACACGCCTTTATACGCCTCTGGAATCTCATGGGTGGATCTCATGCACCGCCACCTCCTCCACCGTCGCTGCCGCACCGTCGCCGGTGAACCTCCGGTAAGCCGTTTACCAGTTGAGTTCGTTGACCAGCCGGTTTGGTATTTTAATTAATTTTCGGTTTAAGTTAATTGATTTCAGTTCGGTTTAGTGAATTGGATCCGGTTTGGATAATCGAATCGGGTCGGGTTATTGGGTTTAGTCTGGGTCGGTTGGGTCATGGTTGACCGTTGACTTTGATCGTTAACCATTGACTTTGACCAATGACCGTTGACTTTCCATTGACTTTGACCATTTGACCAAATATCTGTTTTTCGTCGTTCGAAAACTGTTTTCACTCGATTTTTCGTACCAATTTCATATTTAATCACTTGACTTTTTTTTTTGTCAACATTTAATCACTTATCTTTGAAAACGATTCTTCCTTTCTTTAAATAATAGACGAGCTATTAACTGATTATTATTATTTTTTAATCCTTTTTTATCTTAAAAATCTCTTCAAGAGATTACTTTAATGATACTCTTTCAGTCCATATGGGTTTTACACTTACTTTTTTTTTTATTATTGATTCAATTTTTTAAAATTTAATTAAATTATAAAAAAATAATTAAAATAATAATATAAGATTTATGAGTTTTAAGTCTTTTAGACATAATGATACTCTTAATGCAAAAGAGTTGATTATTTTGTGCCATAAATTCAGACTTTCTTTGGTAACTAGTGTTATTCTTTAGACTGAACTTTCTGAAGATTGACTCCAGAGAGAAATTATGGACTTAAGATCCATAACTTCTTGTCCTGATATTTAATCTGCTAATGGTTTATAGATACACAATTACGAAGAAATTACTAGAAAACAAATAACACAAGCTCTTATTGATCCGTACATGTAAGAGTGGAAGAAAGTTATGCAATACCCTACATTTTGGGGTATAAAATCTTCAATATACAAATAAATAAATAGGCTGGTTCTCGTATATGTATAGATTAATAAATGAGAGTTTGTGGTAGTTGAGAATTTGGTAATCATCTTCTTTGGAAATTGAATGCTTTAATGGCGAAAGCAAAGATTACTGAGAAGAAGACACAAAATGCGACGACCATAATAGCGGAGACACCCAAGAAGTCATGTTTGTATCCCATAACATCCTCAAGAAGTTGTTTCACCATAACTTGATGAACACCGTCCGATAGCTTCACCTGTCTCTCATCATCACCGTACTGAGACACTAATAAACCGTATAATGTCCACGCCACAGGGTTTGCCCAGTAGTACCATCTCCACCACAACGGAATCCTCTGTCCAAATCAATCCCAAGACAAAAGTGAAAACATAGTAGCACTACAGATTAAAATGATCTAATCTACCAACTCTTTGTATTTTTAACCAACTAAAAAGCTTTTACCAACTTCAACCGAAAGTGTCATTTTTCAATATTTCCGAATGATCTATTAGTTTTAAGTGTCTTAGCTACTTTACCTTGTATGGGATCATGAAACCGCTGAAGAGGTTCCAGAGCATGTAAAAAGGAGCAGCTATAATTGAGGCAACGTTGTGGTTTGGGGTGATTGCTGTTGTCATCATCCCGTAGAAGGTGAAGTACATTATCGAAAAGTACATGAAGAATAAGTACCACAAGAACTTCACCACCGACCATTCAAACGAGGCCATTGCGTAGAATATTGTACTGTATATAGTGGATTGTGCTAGCACGTATGGAAACTCTATAAACACCTGCAAAATCAGTGACTTCTTTGTTAACTATTTTTTCTCAAAACTCAACGGTGAGAAAGAAAGAAAGAACGAAAATAAACAGATGTCTGACCTGTGCAAATGCAAAGGGAAGTGCTGAGTACATTCCCGCTGCTCTCTCACGGTATGAAACAAATCTTTCAATGGAAACAACTGGCTGCGCAGCGGTTGCGTTGGTGATTCCTATGAAAAGAACCGCAGCGTACATCGATCCCATTGCATTGAACAACTGTTGTTGAGTGTCCCTATACATGTCGAAATGTATGAATGGTTAAAGAAGTTGCTTTAGCGTTAAACAACCTTACACGCATACTCGTAGAAGTGGAGATAATAATTACCTTTTGGCGCCGAATTTCCAACATATTGTTCCAAGCATTAGAGAGATAACCACGGTGTAGAAGAATCGTACTGCTGTGTATTGAGGGTTTCGCCAATATGACAGATTTTGTTTCCACAGACAAGCAACAAACTGACTGTAGAACGACTGAGAGTATCTTGTCGGAAACTCTAGTTCTTTTGAAACATTACTTGGCTTGCTGAGTCCTTCGACCAGCTCCTTGTTGCGTCTGCATTTGAACATGGATGGTAATAAGGTAAAACCAAGCATCTGAAAAACTTATCTGAATTCTTGAGTAAATGAGGAAAGTCAGTCACTTACCGACAGAGATTTGAGTTCCTGTAAATTTCAGCAAAATCAACACCAAGCCGGTGTTCCTCGGTCGAAGAGGTGACGTCAAGCATCCATGCTGCCGGATTATGGCCCGTTTTGATCTTTTGCACCCCGTCAATAGACTAAGGAAAAACAGATCAAGACTCAGTTTTGCATGTATTTATTCAAAAATGGCAAGAACTTATGGATCAAGAACGATGTACTAAGGCTACCTCGAAATACTTGATAAGCTCACAAGACTTCTGGCCAAGTGGACCGGCATATATGAGCTCTCCACCACGTTTCATGAACAAAAGCTGCATAAACAAGGGACTCTTTAACAACTCTGCAGACTGTTTGATCCACTATCGAAAGCAACTGTTTGAAGAAACTAACCTCGTCGAATGATTCAAAAATATCAATGCTAGGTTGATGAATTGTGCAGACGATGGTGCGTCCAGTGTTAACAATATTTCTAACAGTCCTCATCACAATAGCAGCAGCTCTTGCATCCAGTCCTGAAGTTGGCTCATCCATGAACACTATAGAAGGGTTTGCAACTAGCTCAACTGCAATCGTTAACCTTTTCCTCTGTTCAGTTGATAAGCCATCAACTCCAGGTAGACCCACCAATGCTCCACTCAAGGAAGTCAACTCCACTAGCTCCATCACCTCATGGACAAACGCCTCAAGAATTTAAAAGGGTAGAGATGTCAGCATAATCCAAGACAAACATATGATAAAATGATCGAAATATGATGGAAAATATGTTTACCCTTTGTGTCTCTGAGTCAATATCTGCAGGTAAACGAAGGCATGCCGAGAAAAGTAGAGATTCAACAACAGTTAGGCATGGAGAATGTACATCGTTCTGCTCACAATAGCCTGAGATTCTTGCAAAAGTTTCCTGCCTTTTGGGGAAACCAGATACGTACACATCTCCTTCGATTGTCCCACCGGTTTTTCTTCCAGCTAAAACATCCATGAGCGTTGTTTTACCGGCACCACTTACTCCCACCAATGCAGTAAGCACGCCTGGTCTAAAAGCTCCAGTAATATTCACAAGTAACTGCAACCTATCTTCTAGTATCCCTTGTTCTTTTAGTCCCTGAAAATTTCCTTGCATGAGCTAGACAAATTATAATGCATTCAAAATACAATGTAGAAACCTTTTACATACCAATGGAACATCCACATAGTAATTGACATTGCTGAAAGACAGAGAGAGTGGTTGAAACGGGAGAACCATGCCTCTATTCTTGAAATATTTTCCTGGACCAAAATAACTAAAATCATTAGCTTCATTCAATTAAGTAAACAGATGAGCTAGGAAAACGTTTTGTTTCACTCACCATGTATTGAGCCTGAATGCTGTAAGTACTCTCTTAGTTCCACAACAAACTCATCACCTTTTCTTTTCTTTTCTCTGTCGTCCAACTCTTCTCTGGATACAACAGCTTGTAACTTACCCAAAGCTATTAATAGTTTACAAACGGTATGATCAAGATTAGCATAATGGTTTACAGCTGCAGATAGTTGATGTTTTAGGTAGAAAGAGAAGAACGAGAAGCTTACGGTTGAGGTAAGCTAAGAACAGCGTAAAGAGCAAGTTGAAAAGAATTGTGTATCCAAGCAAGGCACCAATACCAATCCAATACCAGTAACTCTTAGTGAACAAACTTCTTTCTTGCAGCACTGCTATACCAAGAGAGTCGTTGGTGTGACTCCCAGCACTCTTCATAGACAGAAAAAGAAAACAACCGTTAACTACGATTGTATATTCCACATACTATAAAATTATAGGTAAAAATAAGAGCAAGTTGGAGTAGATATTTTGGTAATATATTCACCTTTTGCCAAGAAGGGCTGAGGAACTCGCTCACAGAAGCTGCATTTTGAGCATACATCAGAGGAGAAATCCAGTAGCCCCATATCCACCAGGAAGGTATGCTATCTGAGAAATCAAACAACAGAAATGAATATTCATGCTGTAAAGGAGAAAGTTATAAGGCCTCCAAGCAAGAGTATAATAACCTCTGGAAATTATAAACCCTCCAAGAGTCATGACCACCAGCATTGCAAAGGACCCAAACGTATTAGCGACGATCATATGTCGGCCTAAAGAACCCATCACACGGAAAAGACCCAAGGACATCTGATGCAGAAGGAAATACAGCAAGAACTGCTGAAGAAACCTGAAGAACAGAAGAGTCCACTGTTAACTTTTGTTAAGCAATCAAATCCTTATCCAGTTCGTGTTTTACGTGAATGTATGTATGTACCTTGCGAACTGTGGATCGTATCCGATTGTATAATATGTAACTGCCACCCATGTGAGAGACTCATATATTGAAGTAGGAATACTCAAAAGCCAAGAAGGTAATGTATAAGCCCAACTTGGATAAAAATGCAAGTCTCTGTGCTTATAAAGGACCGGAAGCTTGGCTACTAGCATCGGGACCTCTGTGAATCCGTTAAAGAGAATGATGACCATGGAGAAGTAAAGTGACCCAAGATATATGTTGCCATCATCAATAGTGTTGTGATGCATTGTTGTCCGGCAAAAGACAGTCATTGTGATCAAGGCAACTAAAAGAAGCTGCAAATGCATTGTGTGTACAGTGAGTTAAATAAAGTACTTAATTTATCAACTACATGAAGAGGAATCATTTGGAACCAAACCTGAACAAACTTGAACACATAAATAAACGCATTCTGCTTCATCAGTTGCTTCTGCCAGGAGAAGTTGATCTTGAGAAGTTCACTCCTCTTAACACCGTATTGGGATGTAGATAAAGCGGCTGAATGATTGAACCGTTTATCAAATGGAACATCGAGTTTCTTTGTCAACTTCTTCCCGGTTGGATAAGAACGAAAAGCTTCTGCAAACTTTCCTGGAGGTACATAGCGATAAGGCCTAAAAGGGACTGACCAATACTGCTGCTGATCTTTCTTCGAAGTAACCTATTAACAGAAACTCATTTAGAATTTTCAAGAAAAACAACAATATTAGTCTCTACTTCAAGTTCTTTCAAACCTTACCTCTTGCAAGAAATCTGCTACATTTTTCCTCTCGGGACAACTAAATCCCAAGGAAGAAAAGAAATCAAGAACCTCGTCACGAGGGCCCTGGTAAATAATCTGTCCCTCGGACATAAGAATAACATCGTCAAATAACTCGTAAGTCTCTGGAGAAGGTTGTAGTAAAGAAATGACAGTGGTTCCTTCGAGGGCATGAGTTGAATGCCTCATGTACATGATAATCTGATGAGTCGTTGAACTATCTAAACCATTCGATATTTCATCCATGAAAAGGACTCTTGCTGGACCTACTAACAGTTCCCCTGTAAATTCAAATCCAAACTCAATTAGCAATGGTCAGTGTACCTATCTACTAGAGTGTTCTTATATGACCACAGACAAACCTGTTGTGAGACGTTTCTTCTGTCCTCCTGAGATCCCTTTAATCATCTCATCTCCAACCAATGTGTCAGCACATGAGTCCAACCCTAAAATCTTTATTGGATATATGAGAATTTCAGAAACAGTTTGAAGAAACTATAGGAAAAGGTCATCACTTTATTAAATGAAGTGTAGTTTATACAAAGTCTACCAGTGTTAGTCAAAGGCTCTGGAGGATACCTTCATAATATACTCTACGACGAGGCTTGTCTCTTGTCCTCCGAGAGCTAAAGACTAGAGAGTTCGAAAACTATTACGACTCAAGGGCATATCTATAAAAGAAATGGACTTAGCCTTTGACTTTAAAAAACCAGTTACCTTCATGAATATATCAAGATCTTCATCAGGTACTATTCCTGCAAGCTTTTCCCTTCTAGCTAGCTCCACTAGCATATCTGTTTTACAGTTATGTTTTTATTTATTTATCTCAAACTAAGTAGAAAATGCACTCCGCACGTATAAACACACACTGCTTCGTACTTACTACTTACCATATTTAAATCCAACACCTTGACAACGACCAGCAAACTCGAGATTCTGTCTCACTGTCATCTCTGCCACATGCCAATCCTGTTGGCTAACATACGCAGACGTCCTTGGCGCGATTATCTCTTTGAGATTGTATCCATTATATGTTATTTTCCCTGATGTCTTCCATACACGAATATCCAAGAAAAATATCTCAAACACACAATAAGAGTAATAGTTCTAGTTAAGATTCGGTCACCACTGTTCTACCTGAAGATTGTTTCCAAGACGTCCAGCTAAAGCTAACAATAGTGTAGTCTTCCCGGAACTTGGAGGACCAAGTAAAAGTGTCAATCTGCAAAAGCAAAACATTCATAAATTAGACAAAAATAGAAAACTGCTAATGAACAAAAAAAATTATTACAAAAAAATTTATTATTATACCTCGAAGGTCTAATAATTCCACTGACATTGTCTAAGATCGTTAACTTGCTTCTTTCTCCACCATACAGACGTATATTCCTTAAAAAAGCCTGTTCATACAAAACTTTTCTTATTATTTACAAAATACAAAAAGTTCTCACAATTAAAATAAAAATTAAAAAGATTAGGAAATTACTTCTGCCATGTTAATGATGAAATTAGGAATCGTCGGTAACGCACGACTTCCAACATGAACGTATGATTCCACCATTAGATTCTGAAATCTAACTTCAATCTTGGGAAATTTCAAATCCACTCTGTCAATAATTTTTCAATTTAAATTCAAAAATTTGCAATTTCAGAAAGAAAAAAATTAAGAATAGAAAAAAAAAGGAGAGATTAAATTAAATTTACGCGTCGAATCTCTTTCTGACGCGAGCGAAGAACTGTTGAGGATCATGATCGACGGAATTAACAAGACGATCGAGGAGAAGACGTTGTTCGCTAGCTTCAAGATTACCGATTCTGATTTCTTTATGTTCACCAATCACATCTCTGAAAATGCCACGTCGGATCCGTGAGTAAGTAGGTAAACGCTGTAACGCTGCCCAACGAAGCTCTTCTTCGTCTTCTACTTCGTCTTTAAACGACGTCGAACGCGAGAATGCGTTCTCCGTCGAGTTCCACATCGCCGCAGAGAGAGAGAGGAGGAGATTGTAGAGAGAGAGGATGAGGTTTGTTTTTGCTCTCTCTCTTACTCTCTTTCTTCTTCTTTCTGTCAGATTAATCTCTCACCACGAGATAAACACTGGTAGGTGAAGTTGCCATTAATGCTCTTATTTTTCTCTCTCTGGATTTTTCTGTCCCTCTCTCTCTGTCTATATTATATGTACGTTAAAGGTGAAATAACAGTTGAGGAGAAGGCAGGCTATTTAATACGAAGCGGGAAAAAAACAAATGTTTCTTTTATTTTTTTTCTGGGCAAAAAACCCGGACCGAATACCCAAATTTTGACCCGAAAAAGTCAGTTTAGATCCGGTTTGGTTTTCTTTGGGGTTATTAGTACATTTTCGGTTTCTTTTTGCTGTAAATTGAGTTCTCATTAATATTTTGTGTTTCTTCAAGTATATTTTTGAGTTTTTAAATATATTTTATATATTTTGAATAATAATATTTGAAAACCGAAACTAAATTGGAACAAGAAAAGTTTAGAATATTTATCTGTTCTTAAAATTAGAAATCAAACCGATCTAGAACCAAAACAAATCATCGAGCCAAAACTGAATCAAAACTCTACACATACTTAAAAATGAGTCTAAAGCTTCTCTATCCAAAAGATCCAAAACAGACCCGAATATGAAATATCCAAATGCTCAAACTTGTTGGATATGAATAGAAAAGAAATAAAATAAAATAAAAGAGTAAACAGTCTCTCTCTGGATTCAACTAATAAGTACCAACATTAATAGTTTGTATGGTATGTGTAGGGACAAGTGTATAAATGGACCGTCAGATTAGAGTATACTAATAGACCTATAATTTTGGTTTACTTTGTTAGTTTTGTTTCTAACAACATTCTACTTTCCCCTCAACGGTTTCTTACTTCTATTTGTTTTTTGATTAATTAAGGTAATGTTTTGTTTCGAACGTTTCAAACCTATGTATATTCGGTGTGACTTTTGTAACTAACTAAAGTGAGCTGGAAGCCTGGAAATTCTATGAGTCATTTTCGGTTTGGTTCTATCATTTGTGTGTTAGGGTTAGAAATTTCCATTTCGTATTTATGACAATGGATCTTGAAAGTCAGTCCTGACTCCTGACAGACTTACAAAATTGGATAAGAGCATCTTCAATATATTATTACATTTTTTTATCACAAAATAAAATAAATCCAAAATATAATCGGATTTCTATTCAATGTATGGTTTCATTTTCTATCTCAAAATAAATATTTTATATAAATTATTCTCTTATGTTTAGGTATCATTTGCAAATTATATATTTTCTTCAAAATTTACAAATTGACCTATTTATTGATTTTTTTTTAAAAAATTCATCCATTTTTTGTTCTTTAAATTTAACTATTATACTATAAAGAAAAACACATTAATGTTTTTAAATTTGTTATGGTTTTTCACTATATTTCTTATTAAATATATGTTATTTGCATTTAATTTTATTCATTAATAAATTAAAATCATTATCAAAATAGGTATTTATTTTTTCAAGTAATAGTATTTAAAATTGGAAGATATATTTTACAAATAAAAAAAGTTCAATTGCAAAATAGAATTGAGAATGAAATGGTTCTAAATTCGAAATAAAAAATAGCATTATATCATTTTACAATTGAAAATGAAATAGAATTGGAGTAAATTTTATACCAAAATGCAATTTAACATCAAATTTTTAATAGGGTTGGAGATGCTCGGAATAATCGAAGAACTTGATAGATTATTGTTTGTGTTATTTATCAATTGGCATAAAAATTAAATAGTAAATAATCAAGAGTTGAAAAGTATTTTAAAAATTCTGTTTTTTTTTTTAATTACTAGGGCGATCTGAGTAATATCCACATCATTTATTATTAATTTTATCAAAAATTTTACTAGAACCAGATATTTCTAAGTTTTGTCTATAAATTTTTATTAATTGAGTTAACAACAGTTGGTAATTCATCAAATTAAATGACTACAATAGCTTTTCTAGTTACTATATTTTCTGCAAATACTAGTTTTTTATATTAAATACTTATTTTATCACATTTATATACTGTTTAGAAATTTATCTTATCTTTCTATTTCTTAAGATAAATTTCTTATAAAACAATAAATAATGTTTGAATCCAGTAAATAAAAATTATAATAATGGAATTTTTTTTAAGGGTTCTTTAATATTTAAATTAGAAAATAATTTAGAGAAGTACCATGTGATATGTGATATGAGAGAAATTGGAAAGAGAATCAGAAAATGGAAAACAAAATAAGTTGTTGAATCATACAACTAGATCCAAAAAAAAAGAAAAAAAAAAAAGAAGTGTTCATGAAGGAAAAGTTGGTCAAAAAATAATTTGAAAAGTTATCGCATAATGGTTGAAAAATGAGACACGAACTCTCACAAAGAAAGAAAAGACTATAAGATTACAAAAGCACTTTGGAAATTGGAAAGAAAGTAAGAAAATAGGAAAAGAGATAAGTGTTTGAGTAATATAATTAGATCTGAGAGAAAGTGGATCTATAGTTGCACTTTTTCTAGTGGGCTTTGCACTTAAAAGAAATAGAAAAGAAGAGTTTGTGAGGGAGAAAATTAGTCAGTATATTAGCTGAGAAGTGACCAGAGAATGCTTAGAGAGTTAAAGAAGAGGCAAAGTATATAAAAAATTGGAAAAATAAGAGATACTTTTGCAAAGCATAAATGTGTTAACTCAGCCCCTCCCGTTAATGAGAGTGATGTGTTAATAGAGTTAACTTAGCCCAATTTGTATACCGCATTGATTCGTGGTTGTTAGGTCAGATGTTGGATCCACCGAATGGGTCCTTGTACTCTATTGCTTTCTCTCCTTCTTTCGTTGACAGCATTAGATATTTGCTCGACATGGCCTTCTCATATCTCTGATAATCTCAATATACAAATTGGAAGCATCTCCCATACTTTTGTATTTTTAATGTTTAAAATTGTCATTTCATGTATCACATACATACATAAGGTATTTATTGTATGATTAATTCAATATAAAATGTATGTACACAAATTCGAAAATATGCTTATTATCAAATGTTGGAAAATTGTAAATGTTGGAGTGTTTTATCTCACCTAAATGAAAGTGTATATGTCATGATTCCCTTGATACCAAAGATCCCCTGTTATAGTTGTTTAATTGTTGACTTCTTTATTGTTGCTAAACTATTTAGACCACTTTCCCATTCTTACCTATTCTAGATGACTAGTACAAGCATAAGACCGGATAGTATGGCATCTCTCATTATGACGACTCCGTCACTAGTTCATCCATATCTAATAATGTAGCCACACTACTATGGAATCCGAGTATAGAGCCCAATGGCCTAAACTTTGGATGTTTGGGCTGAATGATCAATGTCCAATGTTATTTATGGTCATGGTTAATTAAGACCAAATATGCAATTTTGATACTTTTGACACTGGGGTTGTTCTTAAGAGAAAATGATATGAATGACAGATGGTGGATATGTGGACCATCCACATATGAGAGGTAAATTTTATTTTAAACAATTTGCCCTCCAATGTGAGAATCCACATTGCAGGCTTGTAGATAGTGAAAAAGAATACTCTTTCGATTTTAAAAAAAAACTCCAACAAAATCTGAAATTGCGATAGTCTAAGAAAAAGAGTGCATTTGAAGATTGGTTGGAAGTTACCATCCATAAATCAGTAGATTTTTCCACCATGCAGTATGATAATTTTTTCAATATAAAATTTTCTCAGTCATTTGTAATTTTTTACATGTATAGATGCATAGTTTTATTTTCTGTTTGACTATTATACTTTTTTTGAAGTATAAGATAAAATTTATTATTTAGTTTCGTGACAAATCATGTTTTTTTATTGGTAAATAGTAAAAAAAGCATCGTAACATAGAGTGTTTTAGAGCATCTTTAATGTAACTCAATTTTTACCTCTAAATTCTATTTTAAAGTAAAAACATATCCAATAACATTCTATATTCCACTCTAAAAATTGAATTTTTAAAGTTACTACAAATTCTATTTTTAGTGTTATACTTTTTTTATTTATAAAATAATCTTTAAATTTTAATATACTTTTATTTTATACTCAAACAAAATTATATATTTTAGTTTTATATTTAAAATATTATAATAACAAGAATTAGTTTTATACTTAAAAGAATTACCTTAATTTTTTAATATAACAAATGATGATATATAAAAATAAATAATATGTTGATATAGCATATGATAAAATCAAAAATTTAACTATTTTTTATCAAAAAAACAAAATGAATGGACAAAATTGATATACTTATAAAATAGAAGATCTTATAAGAAAATAATAATTAATTAAAGTTAATATACTGGGAATATTTCTTTTAGTAAAAAAAATTAACTATAGGAGCAAAATAATTTTCTATTTTTAAAAAGCTCTATTTTCAAAGTTAATAATAGAGTAAATCATTAGAGATGGTCTTACCATGCAGAAACTTTGAAAAAACTTTCTCGTTTTATTTAACTTTTATTGTATTTTTGTTAATATACTTAGTTTGATCATCATTGGTGATAACAATCTTTTTTAAAAAAAGGTAAGTTTGCATCATTTGTTTTCTTTTTGTGTGAAATTTTTTGTGTCTTACTAATCATTTACTAGCCCTGTATTTTTTTTTTTTAATTGGAATAAGAATGCTGAGATGTCGCATAACCAACAAAACTTGTCTATAAGGAAAGAAATGTCAGATGCAATGCATAAAGATGGGACATTTACGTTGCTTTGCTAG
Source organism: Sisymbrium altissimum (assembly GCA_900406495.1). Classification (NCBI taxonomy): domain Eukaryota; kingdom Viridiplantae; phylum Streptophyta; class Magnoliopsida; order Brassicales; family Brassicaceae; genus Sisymbrium; species Sisymbrium altissimum. The sequence continues at coordinate 22,467 of OVBI01001157.1, read as the reverse complement.
AGCGGAGTTTTGATGGAAGATTAAAGAAGCATATTACAAGAGAGGTTTCCAATCTATTTTCAGAACCACTTCAAATGATACAAAAAATTGGTGGTGTGCAAAAAATACTCCCGTTGGAGAGATTGTTGATGTATCACACATGAGAAAAGAGAATTGTAGCCCAAAAAAAAACTCATGTTGATTTGAATCAAGTTTTCAATGTTATACTACATTTTCGAACAACTGGAAACCAAAACTTACAGTAATCAAATTTAGTAATTAAATTTAGGGCTCCAAAATTTTTGGAAAGAAAAATCTCGAGAAAATAGATTAAAAAGAGATTTTATTGAGAAAACAGATTTGAATGGTTTTTTCATACAAAGGTTGTAAGGAGAAACAGTTATAATGCATAATCTACTAAGTACAAAAAAATTGAATGTCTAATAGCGTTGTGCATGAATATCTATATATGCTCAACAACTTAAGTCTTCAAAAAGTCAACTAACAGTGTGGGATCTTGTTTCCTTTGTATTTTGCCGACTTAGAAAAAACCTCTAGAATCCTTGAGAAATCTAGCTTGGGCCATGATGTTTTGCTACATTGACTCGGCCAATGATGTTTTGTAACATTGGCTTAGCCCAATCTTGTCTCTCATCTCTGGTGCAATCTTAACTTAGTATAACTTTAGTTTAGTGCCTTTGTTTGATCTTATACATTTTTCTTGTGGTTTTCTGATTAGTGAAATGTTACATATTTTCTTTAAAATAGCAAGATGTTTTTTCAAAATAATATAAGTCTTCAAATAAACGTTAAAGGCAAAAGATAAGATGTAATCAGCTTGGATGCACTTTTCTTCTTTGCCGTTCAAGATGTAGTGGAATGATCTACTCGGTACGAGACTATACGAACCGTCTTGGAGATTATCCCTTGGCAACCAGCTTGGGGAGAAGTGAGAGCATCAGCTCAAGGAGATGATGGGAGGAGATAAGGAACCAACATGCCTGGGGCACATGATGAAGTGATCAGCTCGGGAAAAAGAGTTTACTGCCGCTAATGATCCATTCCTTCTTTAATTGGCTCGCAGAAGCATTGAACGTCCCGGAAGAGGATCATCAGCTCAGGAAGATGGGGCAGCCAGATCGGGAGCACTCGTGGCATATGATGTTGATGTCAGGTATATCTTCCACGGCCCAAGCGAATGTATTAACATTCTCTTTTAGGCATGAGAGCAGTTGGGATTTGATCGGATCTTTCGGGTTAGCACCGATTTCCATGCATCTTTCTGGATTTACTTCTTTAATGCATATTGAGATCACCGGCTCGCATGGAGACTGATTTTTTTCTTATGTTCCTTCTTCTATCTAGATCTGGTGAAGAAGCTTTGCGAGCTCCGCTTTTGCCTTTCGGCTTCCATCCTTCTTTGGATATGACTTCTTTACTGGTTTTTGGAGTTTATGTTCCACTAAGAAATAAGCTCACGACTCTTTTTTCCCTCCCCAAATCGTCTTAGTTCCTCCGGGGTAGGAAACTTGAGGCATAGATGATAGGTAGAGGGGACAGCCTTTATAACATTTAACCACGGCATTCCGATGATCACGTTGTAGATAGCCGGGTGGTCAGCCACTGAGAATACTACGGTTGTGGTACCTCCTTCTGTCTGAATTGGTAGGTTGATTGTCCCTTAGATCATTGTTATGCTTCTGGAGAAACCGGTTAATGGCCTCAAGGCATCTAGCGGTATAAACATACTTATCTTTATTCTTTAGAGAGTTTCTCGTAATATGATGTTCACCTTTCTACCAGTATTGATCAATACCATAGACACGTCGTGATCATCAATGGTCGTTTGATCATGAGGGGATCGTTGTAACTTTGGTCGACTTCAGCTGCTTCTGCCTTTCTGAAGATGATTACTCCGTTGATTTGTTCTATCGACTCCGAGCGATCGAGAATTGTTCCTGCTTCTCTAGAAAGCTTTTATCGATGACATAATATCCTCAAAGAATTAGGGCCTCCGATGATCGTGTTCACGTATTTTGCATTTTTCTCTAAGGTGTCGTCGGCTTACTTATGGGATGTCAGAGGGATTAAACTTTTGTGCCCGACCCCTTGGTAAAGCTGTTGGCTAGTTGGTTTGACACTCTCGAGTAGAATACTCGCGGATGTTTCCTCGCCTTCTGGCATCCTTTTCATCTCGAGACTCTACTCTTTTATTAGCATTGCTTTGAAAGTGAAGTCTCCCATTCTCTTTCTTTCCTCCTCAGCCGTTTCTTCCAATCTAATGATCTTTTGCTATCTGCAAGTTCAAAATTTCAACTCCCCTCCTTCTAGCGTCAAATTGTGGGAGCCGAAACTCTCAACAATCAAATTTAGTAAATTTAGGATTGAATTTTCTAGAGATAGAAAACTCGAAAAAGTGATCAATAAGAAATTTTATTGAGAAACTACCTTTGAATGGGTTTTTCAACAAATTTCAGAACGAAAAAAGTTATAATGCCTAAGACACTGATACAATCCTTCCAAAGAATTTCACTTGAATGATTGGGAATACAGATTGGATATGGACTGAGAAGGCTATTACCACTTTACAGAACTGAAGATGGATTGAGGGGAGTGTCAAAGGCTGCACAAGATCCTTGATGTTGGGGTCAAAACCCACACTTCCGAAATTAAAGGCTAAAATTTTTAAATATCGGAAAAAAATTTCAATATTTGAATATTTTCGGGAAAAAGATCGATATTCGGAAAATAGTTTGATTTAAACTATTTTATCTATAACTTTACGAAAAGTATACGAAAACTACTATTCAAGAGATTTTTTCAAAAAACCGATAAAAGTCGTGATTCCTCGAACCGGAGACGATCAGCTCGGCAGAAAAGATGGAGCTAACCAGCTCGGCATTTTGCTCAGCCAAAAATGCCGAGCTGGCTGACATCTCTCGGAATGCCGAGCTGATCATCCTGATCTCCAAATGTTTTTTTTTTCCGAAAAACCGATAAAAGTCGCGATTCCTCGAATAGGAGACGATCAGCTCAGCATAAAGGATGGAGCTGATCAGCTCGGCATTTTTCTCAGCCAAAAATGCCGAGATGGATGGCCCTTTCAGGAATACCGAGCTGGTCGTCCTGCGTTTCGAGAGGTTTTTCCAAAAACCGATAAAAGTCGCGGTTCCTCGAACCAGAGACGATCAGCTCGGCAGAAAAGATGGAGCTGACCAGCTCGGCATTTTTCTCAACCAAGAATTCTGAGCTAGCTGACATCCCTTGGAATGCCGAGCTGACCATCATGTTCTCCGAAAGGTTTTCCGAAAAACGATAAAAATCGTGATTCCTCGAGCAGAAGATGAACAGCTCAGCAGAAAGGGTGGAACTGACCAGCTCGGCATTTTTCCCAGTCAAAAATGCCAAGCTGGATGGTCCTTCTCAGAATGCCAAGCTGGTCATCTTGCTTTCCAAGAAGTTTTTCCGAAAAAACCGATAAAAGTCACGATTCTTCGAACCGTCAGCTCAGCAAAGCATCAGTCAGCTCAGCAAATCATCAGTCAGCTCAGCATCTCTTCTCCCAGCCAAAATGCCGAGCTGGTTGAATGGTTTCCTGTGCTGTGCCAAAATGCCGAGCTGACCATCCAGTTCTAGCATCTCTCGATCCTTCCCAGGCATGCAACCAGCTAGGCATTCCATCTTGTCAAACCATAAGCTTCGTAAGAGCCTCAACCAGCTCCGCATTCTCCTCCTCTCCAGCAATGCCGAGCTGGCTGAAATGTTTGGCGATATCATTCTCCAAATATGCCGTGCTGATAGAACTGGAGGAGTTTCCGATCGTTCCCCGATGATCTCGTTCTGTCAGAATGGACAAAGTCCTTACCAGCTCGACATTCTAAGGTGACAATCCTCCAGCCTGGAGACCAGCTCGGCATTCCTTTACAAGAGGAAGTTCTGCCGAGCTGGTTGGTCTTTTTGCCGCTTGCAGATCTCATTTCAAAGATTTATCGATATTTTCGTAAACTTCTCGATGTTTTAACCGAACTTCGCGTTGTTTTCAGAGAATATCGTAACGTTTTTATTTATCAAAAATGATAAGAAGTTAACTTAAGTCAAACCGAAAAGTCAAACTGGAGAAATCATTTAACCAAAGATTAATGCCGAACTGGATGGAAGATTCCCAAAGATTCCTCAAAATCGGTGGAAAAGGCAAAGACATAGACTCCCACCTCAGAAATTTGGCTAGTTTTGGCTTCGGATTGTCTAGTATAAATACATACCGATGTAAAGCCTTCAAGGCAGGCAAAAAAAACTCGAGAAGTCAATAACTTGAAATCCTGATACTTTCGTATTTGGCAACAAAAATATTCTTTATCTTTCTTTTCTTGTTTGTTAATATTTACTTTTGCGGAAATTCTTTAATATCTTTCGTGGGGTTTCTCTTTCCAGAACTTTTAGGACCTAATTATCGATTTACTTTCCGAAAATACATTATGCAAAATCTCGTTCTCACACTTGATATACCTAAAACTCCTAGGAAGTAACCCTTGACCTAAGAGGTTTTTGTAAGGAAGTAATCCTTAACCTAGCAACGATTTTTTCGGAATGGAAGTAACCCTTAACCAATCAACCAAAAAGTGTTCATAAGGAATAAAAAGAATTCAATCTCAAAAGCAATACGCAAAAACAAGTCTGGTTCTTATTTATGATTTTGGACTCTTTATAAAGAGAATTAAAGTCATTTTAGTCATAATTAAGAGCTTAACATATAGAGCATCTAGGGAAATAAAATTCAAACTCTCTTATGTATATAATAGAGAGAAATACTCAATATTTAAATGTTATTTTGAAACTATCATAACTCCTTCATCTGGACTCTGTTTGGTCTGATTCTTCTTTTAGGAGCTCCGTGATCGAGTTGAGCTCATCCTTGAAATGGTTTCACTGGCAAAGGCCTCGTGGTTCAGAAGATATGTTTCAAGCAATGAACGTATGTCTTTACTGTTTCCCATGAGGTCGAGATTGAGGTCATAAGCTTGGATGAGGTCTAGGTCATAAGCTTGGATGAGGTCGAGGTCATAAGCTTGGATGAGATCTAGGTCATTAGCTTAGTTAAGGTCAAGAGGTCGAGTCTGTGGACTTCGAGATCCTCCAGGTTCAAGCTCAACATTTTGAAGCTTCAGTTCTAACTTTTTATTTTATGCTACTATCCAATATTGTATCATCCACCTCCACTTGAAAAAGATTCGTCCACGAATCTAGAACATGAAAAAGGAATGAATTAGTATTAAAGGATTCAGAAAATAGGCTTTGCTTTCCTTGGGTTTGATCAGGCTGGAAATTATGAGAAGGATCTTCCTTGTTTGCTCCATGATCATCAAGCTTGTCAATGTACTGAGTTTTCCACACCTTTGGTGCATAAGCTCAATACTGCTTTTTCTGCATTAGCACAATGCTACCAATCTCCAAGTCATATGTGTCAAAAAACATAAACTCTCAAATGATCAAGCAAAAACTTTTTGTGCAAAACATTTTTCAATTCTTCTTTATGAATTTCAAAGGATTTGCTGTGTTCTACAAACTGATCAAGAGATGGGAAATGCATTCTTTTTAAAAATAAAAACTGTTTACTTTAAATTTTTATGAAGAGAAAACTATATTATTAAAAACTGGATTTTAAACAAAATATTTTAACATTTTCAAGACTAAAACGTTTCTCTTCTTCAGAAGTAACCAAAACAAACAAGTTAGAACCAGAATCATTCCATTCAGAGTTCTTACTCATTTCATTACGGTTGTTTAGGAATGGATTTGGCACAAGCTCGGCTTCTGTTTCTTTTGTTTCTTTCAGTTCCAAGCTCCTTGAATTTCCTTCACATTCATGGAAGTTCAGACCACTTATAGTCGGCATTGCCGCATGCAAGCAAGTTACTTTCAAGCAAGTTTTATCGGGAACAACCTTGGAAAAAGATGAGAAACAATTACCTGTTTCTTCAAGGGTTTTCATGAGAAGATTGGGATGCTTTCTCACAGTTTTTATGTTCTCCCCAACATGTCTCTTCCCTTTTACTCATTCCTGATCTCTGTTTTTCTTCATCTAAAGCTGATCTTTGTAAACCTCTTGTGGTGACAAAGGCACAAGAGTGATCTTATTTCCTTCATGCTCAAAAGACTGGTGGTTTGCGTAGCTATCATGCATCATCTTCTTGTCATATTGCTACAGTATGCCCAAGAGAATGTGATTGGCATCCATGGGCAGTACATCAACAGGATTCATCCTTATAGCCGCCTATAGACAATGGCACATACACTTGTTCGTTCACCTGAAGTTCTCCCTCCTCATTCAGCCATTCAAACTTAAGTAGTTTGGATGCTTCTTCACTTCAAGACCTAATTTCCTGATAAGCATTTCACTAGCTCCATTAGTACAGCTACTACCATCAATTATCAAACTACATATCTTGTCTTGAATAAGGCATCTAGTATGAATGAGGTTGCCACGCTGAGCTGTTTCTTCCACACTGTTCAGCACACCAAGAGAACGCCAAGTGACAAGCATGTTGCCTTGAGCTGGATACTCCACGTGTTCTTCCTCCTCTTCTTCATCAAAGATTGGTCCAGTGTCCTCCTATTCTGCCTCAGATTCAATCTCTCATTTTCCTGTGATAATCATTACCTTATGGTTTGGACATTTTTGGAGTAATGTCCTCAGTCATGACACTTAAAACACCTAATGTCTCTACCCCTGTTCGTAGTATCCATGGTTTTACCTTTATAGAAACAAGAAGACACATCAGCTTTCAAATCATAATTTGGTTAAGAAGAAAAATTTTCTTGCTCTTTTTCACTCAGTTTTGGTGCTGTGGTTGATCTAGAACTCCCGCTCATTTTGATTGGTTGCTCAACAAGGATTGGTTTGTGCAACATTTCCTTAAGAATGTTATACTCTTGAAACTCCATCTATCCTGCACATCAAAGTTCAGTCCTGAAAGAAAACGAGCTAGGGTTGCATTAAGAGCTCCTCCACATCCACCTTGATCATGAGTAATTCCATCTCTTAAAAATAACCATCCACACTCTTTGATCCTTGAGATAGGCATCTCAGCTTGTAGTGAAGATCCTTGTGATAGTGGTTAGGCACAAAACATTTTTTCATCAAAGAAGTTAGTTCATTCCAAGTTAAAATAGGAACTTGACCAATTCTTTTTGTATGAGTAACAATTTGATCATACCAATTTAATGCATAATCACTAAACTCAGTTGCATCAAGCCTAACCTTTTTGATTTCAAAAAAGTTTTGGCAATCCATAATGAATTCAACTTTCCTTTCCCATTTAAGATAAACATCATGATCATTTTTACCAAAGAAAGTTGGAATTTTCAACTTACGTCTTCTTAAACTATCATCAGTTATATAATCTCTTCTAGCAAAGGTATTAACATCACCTTGATCACGGTTTTTATGGTCTCTTCTTGGTCTGTTGATGGACATGTTTTCCTCCAAGATCTTCTCTTGCTTTATTTCTTACTGGCTGTTTCTCCTTGTCTGGTTCCTCCTTGGAGCATCTCTGGACTGCATTTGCTGCACTTCTTGAATTTCATCCAACCTAGCATGAATTATATCTAAACGTGCATTCATCAAACGAGCCATTGTGTCATTTAAAGCTTTCATTTGGATATTAGACAAACCTGCTCTTGAGCTTTCTGGTATATCCTTCTCACTACTTAGCATCTTTGGAATCCATGGAAAATAAAATACTTAACAAACAAGTTAAAGAAAACAAACATTCTCACTCTCAAGTGTTTAATTCCTCATCCACACAAGTGTTTAACTCACTGATTTTTTTTGGTCAATCAAAGATGTCTTTTTTCTCAATGTTCTAAGGAATTCCAAACAACAATGGGCAAAAGAAGAAAGATGGACATTTAAAGATTTCTGTGGGGATCCGCTTTAACTATTTCAGAACTGGATTTCTCCTTAGTTCAGAACTTGAATTTCAACTTGATTTTTTTCTCTTTTTTTTTTGAATCGAGAAATTCGGTTCATACAAAAAATGACTCTGATCCTAGATACAAGATAGATAGATAAGAAGTTTTTAAAGAAATGGTGAACAGATGAGAAAATGAAATACATATAGAAATAAAATACCCATTCAAGTGTTGCTATAATACCATTTGATACAATCTTCCATAGGAATTACACTTGAATGATGGGGATATGGATTGGATATGGACTGAAAAGGCTACTAACACTTCACAGAATTGGAGATGGATTGAGGGGAGCGTCAAAGCCTGCGGAAGACCCTTGATATATCCAAAACTCCTAGGAAGTAACCCTTAACCTAAGAGGTTGTTGTAGAGAAGTAACCCTAAACTCGAAACAGTTTGTGCTGAATGGAAGGAACCTTTAACCAATCAACCAAAAAGGTGTTCACAAGGAATAAAGAGAATTCAATCTCAAAAGCAATAAGCAACAAAAATTCTGGTTCTTATTTATGATTTTTGGACTCTTTATAAAGAGAACTAAAAGTCATTTTTGTCCTAATCAAGAGCTTAACATGCAGAGCATCTAGGAATATGAAATTCAAACTCTTTTCTGCATGCAAGAGAGAGAAACACTCTATAATAAATGCTATTTGAAAATATCATAACACTTTTATCTGGATTCTGTTTGATCTGATTCTTCTTCAAGGAGTTCTGTGATCGAGCTGAGCTCATCCTCGAAGTGGTTTCACTAGCAGAGGCCTTGTGGGTGAAAATATATGCCTCGAACAATGAACATATGTCTTTAATGTTTCCCATGAGGTCGATGTCATCAGCTTTAAGCTTGGATGAGATCAAGTTCATAAGCTTGGTTGATGTCAAAAAGGTCGAGGCTGTGGACTTAGATCTCCTCCAGGTTCGAGCTCAACATTTTCAAGCCTCAGTTCTAGCTCTTTATTCATGATGTTATCCAATATCGTATCATTCACTAAGTACGAGAAAGTTGTATATTTAACTAAGTTGTACATTAATATATGTATATAAACGATAACTTACATTGCAAAACTAATATTTTTTAATGCTATGGCTAAACCAAAATTTAACGAAGAAGAAATCAAAATATTTTCTAATTAATAAAATAGGAATGTTTCCCTTTGTCACTATGCAAGCAGTTTAAAGAAGAAGTAGGAACAAAAAAACGTGAACAAGGGAACTGAAATCAATGGTGTCTACCAAAAGAGAAAATATATAGAAATTCTTTGAAAATATGATTCCAAGAATTCTTAGAAGGTGGTTAAACGAAGATTTTAGAAAAAGTATTTTCATTCATTTAGACAGTGCAAAAATACGTGTTGATAAGAGAGATGAAGATTTTTAAGGAGTTGTTTCATAAGATGAGTCTAATATACGATTGATGTGTGCCAGTCACCAAACTTACTAGATCTGGATATATATGCATTTTAATGCTCTCCAACCACTACAACATAGAGATTTTCCAGAGACTATCAAATAACTTGTTTATTCACCGGAGAAATCATTTGATGAGTAATCCAGAAAATAGGTTAATCAAAATTTTCAAACTTTACAATCTTCCATATAATCAATCATAACAATCAGAATTTCAAATAAATATAAAATCTCACATATGAAGAAAGACAAATTGGAACAAGAATGCTATTCACTTATACAGATTGCTTGTGTGTTCAATTATTTAGGTACTTAAGTTTTAATAAATTATTGATATTTTTTTGTTTGTTAAAATAAATTATTGATGTTTTCATGGTAATTGGAAGATTATCTTAATGTTTTCTTTTTTTAACAAACAAAATATAAGCCATTGATTTTATCAATTACTCCATAGTAATCATGTTTGTTTTCATCTCTTTTAATTTTGTTAAAAATTTATATGCATAATGTACAAATTAAATAAAACATAATTGACATTATAATATTAGACTATATGAGTTGTTTGGTAAATTCTAATTGATTTTGTTTATCTTTGAAAACTTGATAATAGATGTAAAAAAAAATGATACATTTCTTTTTTTTTATTTTAAAAATAATTCTTATATTATATTTATAGAGAAACGAAAAACATTAACTTTGACTTGAAAACTGTTTTATTAGTATTTGTAATTAATATGAGTAAAATAGGTAAATAAACAAAGATATTTACATTAAAAAAAAATTTGTATCTTTATGAAACAAAAAAAAGCTCAAAAAATTTTAAACTTTGTGGAATAGAGGAAGTATATTTTATTTTGTACCTATGATTTTTGTTTCATTTCATCTTGTAAATTAACGGCAATGTCATTGATATTTAAAACTTTTGTATCTTTATTTTCACCAATTTTTTTTCTATATCTTGATCGTCACCAAAATTTTCTAAATTTTTATCTTTACTATTTTTCTGAAGTTTATGTATACTCTCTTCTTTTTTCCACATGCTTCTGTGTATTTTCTTTTAAATCCACACAAGGATTTTGTGTGTTTTCATCATCTGTATCATAACTACCATCTGACACTATTTTCTGACCAAAATCATAGCTAGATTCTTCATTACAACATCTTTTACGTTTGTACGATTGCTAGGATTTCAGGTATTTGCAATATTTTTAGAATTTTGTTAATTTGAACCATCGTCAAAATTCCTTATCTGATGAAAAATGATAGAATATTACTAACAATGTATATAATAAATCAAGCTCCAAAAAAAAATTATGTATTTGATGAGTTTGTTTGTTTACTTCTTCTTTTTTGCTATTTCTTTTTGTCAACTCTTAAAGTAGTCTTTATTATCCCAATCTTTCATACAAATCTTCAACCATTTTGAGTATCTTATCAAGTTTGTCAATGTCTTATGTAGGAGGCATATCTCTTCTTTTATGTTGATTACTAATGTCATTTATTGGAGCATATACATCATAAAACTTTTTATTTAGTCGATTCTATTTATCTCATATTCATGTTATACTAGTTAAATAACACTTTTAACGTTCATGTCATCATCATGTGGTGGGCAGACCAAGTTTTTGAATTTTTCAAGTTCTCCAATCACTATTTTGACCACCACTTGCAAAAGATAAAATCATATTTATAAAATCTCAAAAAATATAAACAAATTTATAAACATTTATTAAAAGACATACACTCACATTTTATTATTCTCCACCTCTAAAATCTCACAGAAATAATATGTATACTATTGTGAATCACGGAAATAAGTTTAATTTATTTTAAATTCATATCATTAAATTTTTCGTATTTTATTTATTACGCATTTGTATGAAAATAGTAGTGATTACAATTTGCAAGTAGTGTTAACCATCCAAACAAATAAAACAATGTTTTATAATGTGTAAAACAGAAAAATAGTTTAATGAATTACAATCATTTTTTTTTTCAGATAATCTTATATTTACATGTAAAGAAAACAAAAAAAAAAGATGTGAAAAAAAAGAATTAATGGTATGCTTTGAAAAGGGTAACTCCAAAATAATACTTTTTGTAGGGAAATATCAGGGGAAAATGATTATTGAAACTAGAAAAAAAAACATGTGGTTTATGAGATGTTGAACCTAAGAATATTTCCAACGTATTATTGCATTTGTATTCCAAAATAGAAATACAAAAATACAATTGAATTTTTCTCTAATGTATGATTTTTTTTCCTTTTTTCAAAAGGAATACTTATATATATATATATATTTATTTATTTTTATTATCATTTGCAAATTATAAACATTTTATTCAAGTGTAAATTAACCCATTCATTTGAGAGGAAGCTCATAGGCCGATGGCATTACACATACTGCTTCCATTTCATCAAGTCTTGGATTCAAATTCATGCAGTAGCAGATACTATATCTATATAAGTGAAATGGGCTACTGGACTGGTCCGTTATGGCTCAGATCGATCGCCAACAAAAAAAAAATCTCATTCATTTAATTTCTTTCAAAACTTCCACGAATTCTGATATTTTTTTAAAATTGAAGTATTATTATAAAGACAAACACATTACACTACATAAAAATAATAATAAGTAATTTTGATTTGTTCATCCTCATTTAAATATTTTCCATAAATGATCAATTAACACATTTATTTTATGTTTTTTTAATTCATTCCTTGTAAATATTTTTAAATTTATTATCTTTTTGTTTCATTATATTTCCTATTAAATATATGTTATTTATAATTTAATTTTAGAGACTAAAGTGTTTTAATATTTATAATCATCAATAAAATGAAACCATTATTAAAATAATTATTTATTTTTGAAAGTAAAAATATTTAAAATTGAAAAGATTAATTTATAAATAACAAATTATAATTGCAAAATGGAATTGGAAATGAGATAGTTCCAAATTTAAGATAAAAAAAAGCATTATACCATTTTGCAATCGATAATGAAATATGGTTGGAGCAGATTTTATTCCAAAATGCAATTTCATATCAAATTTAGAATAGAGTTGGAGATGCTCTAACACCGCAAGATTTAGAAGATGCATCATGAACCATTTGTGCTCGAGAACACATACTAATACTTATTAAAATATAGAACAATATACTAAAAGGTTATATATCCAGAGATTAAAAAAAAAGTCATTTTAAAAACTTTATTTATGTATACTAAACTAGTAATTAATTTGTGCTTGCATGGAGCGAGTTAACTTTTTATATTTTTTTATAATTTGGTTAGAAAAAATTTGGTTTGATTTGTTTCTTTTTGCCATAATTAAAATTTTGTTATATATGATAATGATATAATTTCAGTGGATTATAAGTTTATTAATTAATGCCCGCGTGTTAATTTTAGAAGTTTTGTTTTCGATAATCTTGTGTATGAGTGGACATTCCGTTATTCAGTTTGGTTCAGTTAAAGTTATTCTTTCTTCCGCGAAGAAGAAAGTTACTTTGTATTTTGTTATTGTAATTATAAATTAAATTCTAATACAAATAAGTTTATGATTCTAAAGAATTGTTTTGTTAATTTTATTTTTTTAAAGTTTTTAATATTTAGTATTTCATAGATTTTAAATTTTAAACAATGATAGTTAATCATCATTTTTTTAGCTGGTAAAGAAAATTTCATTTTCTTATTAAGGTTTTGAGTTATAAATAATATATAAAATAAAAAATACATTCTATAAAATAACATATTTAAAAGTAATATATTTTCCTTGAAATTTTGGTAACTAATGTCTTGGTTTGAGCTATTGTTATATCTCAGTATTTTGGTAATTAAGATAATTAAGGAAAATAATTTAGGATTATTAATAACAAATCAATATTATTGTAGAAATAAATCTAAACCTATAACCAAACAGATTTCAGTGGCATAGATTGTAAATAATAGATTTTTTAAAGCATATTTTGAAATAGACTTCTTAAATAATATTATAGAGATGTCATGTTTAAGTAAATTAACTTAAAGTTGTATTTTGCACATAATAGTTTCATTTTACAAAAAGAATAATATATTTGTTTTATTTATATTTTAATTAAGTATTGAAAGAAATAAAACTAAGTAGAAAAAAATTATTAAAAAAAAATTATTAGTATAGAATCAGAAGAAATTATAATTTTTAATTTAGAAAACAATAATATTAAAGAAAAGAAAAGAAATCAATTATAGAAAATAAAAAAAGACTTTAGCGAAAACAAAGGAAATCAAAATAAAAATTTATGGAAAGAAGATTATGCTGGAGATCATCTAATCATTATAATTTTATGGACCAAAGCTCAATATACTTTTGGTAAAATCCATAAACGAAAAGAAGAATAAGACAAATCCTATAATGTTCTAGAAAGATCAGTTTCGGACAATGGCAGTGTCCAAATCCTACAAGTAACCAAATCATGGTTATGACGGAACATTCGCAATGACTTCGTTGCAGGATATTCACAATGGCCCAACTGTAAGGTATTCACATTGGTCCAATCATAGAATATCCACAAGGGATTAACTTTATCATAAATCAGTTATTCTAGTCCTTATCCTATGAGGACTAAAATGCAAGGCAAAGCCTTTATATAAGGAGATGCCATAACACCAGGGAAGGGAGACGAAATCGAGAGTAGAGGCAAGAAAACCAAAGTAGACATCGAGACCACTGCTGTTAATTCAAGAATTCAACTAGGGTTCATAGATTGATAACTTTACCTTAATCTTTGTAATTACTTTCGATACTTAAATCAATAAAAAGACCATTCTATTCTTATTTTCATGTTTCCTATAATTCTATAACGATCCGGTTTATTTTTCTCAAAACAGATAAAAAGATAAAATATAATGTTAAGAAAAAGAAAAAAAATGGCATCGTTTAAGCTTTGATCTTGAGTTGCATGGGGGCACCACACAGCCTTTCAACCAATAGAACTGATAATTTGTTTCCACAATTATGTATGCATCACGTTTTTATATGATTTAGCATGTGGCACGTGCCACACCCCTTATCAATGTAGATCTGTCCGTGTGGATGGGCATCCTGTATGGAATTGGATTGGGGTTGGTTAAGAACATTAACAATGGTAAACATACTCATGGTTGATATGAGAATTGGATTGGTGGTGGAATTTTCCAGCCTTTAATGTATGGAACAAATGACGTAGATCTATCACTCCAACTTTCTGATCTATAATCAATGAGTAGAATGAAATGTGGGGTGAGGTAAGAGTTCGACACATACATTATAAAAAAGTAGTTTCTAAGACATCACATGCTTAGCAAAAAAAGACAATACAAAATATGCAGTATTTTTCTCATTACAAAGTCAATACAAAGTCATATTTTGTTAATTTGAACTATCGTCAAAATTTCTTATCTGATGAAAAATGATAGAATATTACTAACAATGTATATAATAAATCAAGCTCCAAAAAAAAAAAATATATGTATTTGATGAGTTTATTTGTTTACTTCTTCTTTTCGCTATTTCTTTTTGTCAACTCTTAAAGCAGTCTTTATTATCCCACTCTTTCATACAAATCTTCAACCATTTTGAGTGTCTTCAAGTTTGTCAATGTCTTATGTAGGAAGCATATTTCTTCTTTTATGTTGTTTACTAATGTCATTTATTGGAGCATATACATCATAAAACCTTTTATATAGTTGATTATATTTATCTCATATTCATGTTATACTAGTTGAATAACACTTTTAAAGTTCATGTCCTCATCATGTGGTGGGCAGACCAAATTTTTGTATTTTTCAAGTTCTCCAATCACTATTTTGACCTATAATGTCGTGAAATGATTTGTTCATGTCTTACAAGTTTGAGCATATGAGTCTGTTAAAGTGTTTGGAGAGAAATTTGGAAAAGCTAAAGATGGGTTTGATATCGAACCATTGCTACAGTGGAAGGGTTCACGTAAAAGGTTCAAGCTCCCGGATATTCTAGAGAAGGAGATGGAAATATATAGCAAGGTGAGTTTTAATTTAGTCACATTTTTGTGTGTTGTCAATTTTGTTGATTCTTCCTAAATTGTTGTTTTGGTTTTGTTTATGTTTTGTTGATGCATGTTGAAAATATTTTTATGCAATCTCAAACAGAACTCTATCCACTATGGGATGATGATGTACAAAACACTAAACTCGACAATCTGATTCAAGATCTTCTACATAATCGGTATTGCCACAGTTTTTACAGAGAAATTAAAGTGAAGAAACTCAGAAAAAAGAAATAATATGCACAAACTTCCCCTTGTAAGAAAAATAAGAAGTGAATAGAAGGAGTAGAGGAAGAAGTTAATTCTAGAAAGGACAGTGCTAACACGAGCTGAAGAAGAAGTTTCATTTGTTAGTTTTAATTTTTTTCTTCTGAATTTGCCTTTTTCTGTGATACACTATTACTAACTTCATTTGAAATTGTAGGTTCAAGAGAAAAAGAGCTGCTCTAAGAAGGATCCAGTAGTAGCAGAAGTGGTGAGGGCAGAGTTTACTCAAATTATAAATGATTTTGGTAAGACACTAAAATAAACCTATCACTACATAAATTTTGAAAAACGTAAAAACTCTATTGTACTTGAGAAAATCTGTTGTAATTCATTCAAAATACTTATTACATTTAAAAAAACACTGCCATTCAAAATGATAAAACTGACGTCCAAATACTAAAACTGCCACACACATATTCAAACTGCAGTTAAATAATAAATTTGTCATCTTATTATAAAAAAACTACCGTTTCGCATCATCAAGTAATTAAAAAAACTGCCACATTTAAATAAATCTGAAAAAAAATCTCCCACTCATAAAAAAATCTGCCGCCTAAATAAAGTTGTCACTTCATGTATTATAGGTTTATTTACACGATTTTTACCCAATTTTATTACTATAGTTATAAAAAATAGTAAAAATAATGGCATTTTTGTAATTATATTTTTTGGTATCAAAGGATAAAAGAGTATTTTAAGTATTAAAAATAGTTTAGTAATTTTCAAAAGATTTGAGACATTCTAATATTTCTAACATAATTTAATATCATTAGAATGTCTCAAATCTTTTGAAAATTACTAAACTATTTTTAATACCTAAAATGTCTTTTTATCGTTTTTTGAGTCTTTTGTCTTTGCTCCCCTTTGCTGGTGTTATGGCCTTTTCTTATATAATGTTTGTACATTGCATCCTAATCCTTATGGGATAAAGATATGAACAACCAACTTTCGATCATATCAATCCATTACGGATATTCGGCAATAAGAACATCATAAATAACCCGCAATATGGTCCTTGCGAATATCTTGCAATAAGACCATTGTGGATATTCCATGATAAGACCATTGCGAATATTCCCCGATACTACCATTGTGAATATCGTGCAATATAGCCGTTGTGAATATCCTGCGATATAGCCATTGTGAATATCTCACAATAACACCATTGTGAATAATCTGTTGTATGGCTATTGCGAATATTATGTTACATCCGGGATTTAATCGTTTGTAAGATTCGGACATTGCCATTTTCATGAATTGACTTTTATAAAATTTTATAGAATATGCCTTATTCTTCTCTTCGTTTATAGGTTTTATCAAATGTATTTTGAGCTTTGGCTCAATAACATTTCAAAAAAAAAAATTATCCCCAACAATAATAATATTGACAAAAGAATAAAAATTTTGAATATAAAATATATTAATTATATCACAGAACTAAACATCAAAGAAAGAAGGAGTCGACATAAAAATATAATAAAAAGTAACATTAAAATAACTATATTTATGATTTAATTAATGAGTAACAATTTCTAATAAAACCATATTGTAATTTAAAATATTTTGAAATTTTAATGGGTTACTAAATAAATTTAAATGTTTATATTTATGTCGATAATTTTATTATTTTGCATATCAATGTGTGTTAGATTCTACCAAATAACTTACTTTTGCAAATCTTTTTTGTAAAAAATCGTTCACAACAACCCTGCCATCCATCGTCTCTTGTTTTACTATAAAATCGGACACAGTTTAAAATGACTTTGTCTTCAAATGGCATTGGCACCTTTGCTGGCATATTTGTGGTATTTGCGACTGTAATAGTAGATATAGACAATAACAAGAATAAGCTGAAGGTAATGAGCATCAAAGGAATAATTTTCATCATAGCAGCTGGTCAAAAAAGAGATTAAATATATTTAATTTATAGAAATAATATATCTGTGTTTTAGGTCTTTTAAATAAGAAACTTCAAAATGAAATTATGGTTCTTATAAAAAATGAAAAATTGGAAAGTGGAAATCGATTCCTAGTAAGACGGGGAGAATCAATGGTGCTTATTTAATTATCTGATTAAACAAACATTTGACTTTTTCAATAGCTTCATCGTATTGTTTTTATATAGATCAAGGGATATCCCCAAGTTACGCCCGGGTTGTTAGTTATCAGTTCTTTTGCTAATTTTTTTTTTTAAATGGTCTTATAGTATTTTCTATAATTTTATGAATCTAAAAATAATTAATCAGTTATCATATATAATTAACGTATATATAACCAAATATAAATCAGAAGAACAAAGAAAATAGTATATGAGAGGTTGACAATATACAAACATCTAAATTATGGTACTTACACATAATATTTTACATATATATCATGTATTCTTTTTTTTTGAATTTATAACATATAATTTCACTAAGTTATATACAATTATTCATAATTTTTAATTTACATTTTTTTGGAACATTTCTATCACTTAATAAAAATTTTTAAAACATAACATTATAACTGATAAATAATATATAAGAAATCAAGTATAGTTAAAATTTTGAATACACAATCTGCATGTAGTGTGGGATATCCCCTCTTTCATATTTTATATCATTGGGTTTATATTTTGTATTGAATTTAAATTATTATTTTTATTTATATTTGTTTTGTAATTAGTTAAATTATATTTGGAAAATAATAGTTAAACTATATTATCTATATTTAGTAAATATTTATATTTTCTCCATATTAAAAAGTCATTCAAAGAAAAAGTATTTGTATATAATTAGAATTTAAAAATTTAAAAATATTTGTACATATTTATTTATCATATGTTTTTCCATTTTATATGTGTGTTATTTAACTTTGATTTGTTATGAACGATATATTTCTTTTATGAACTGCTTACTTTTAATAGTTTCATGTAATTAAAATTCATATGTAGAATGATATAATGTTAATGTAATTAAAAATATTTATACAAATTTATATATCATTTGTGTATCCATTTTATATGTGTGTTATTTAATTTTTATTTGTTACTAGGTGAATATCCGCGCATACGCGCGGCTTTTATTTTAAATTTTTTTATTAAAAAATTATATTATCTCAAATCTTATGTATTATTAAACAGTTTCTTATACAGAGAATAATTACTTTTATTTTAAAAATTATTATAATTTCAAATAAAGATAAAGAAATATATTTTTTTTGTTTTTTTTAGATTTTGGTTTCTGTCATTCTATACAAAAGCCTAAAATCATAAAATATAAAAGTTTCTAATTTATTTATTTAAAAAATATTTAATCTGCTTCGATTTGAATTTTTTTAGTTTAAGTGAAAATAAATTTAAAATAATTTTTATAATATTTTTATTTAATAAATATATTTATAATATATAAAAATGTAACTTATAATAAATTTTAGTTAACATAGAAAATATTAAAATATATATAACCGTTCAAGGTTAAAAATATTATTTACCACAATAAATCAATTTTCAATGGCCTACTGAAGATTTTTTTTTACAATTAAACTCTAATAAACTTAACAATTTGGAAACTCTGTTAGTCATTTTTTACCCTGAACAATGAATTTAGTTGTAATTTCAAACATTTAAGAATTAATTAAATTTAATTTTAATCAATATTGTTTTGGTTTTATATTTGGTGAGACACATTTGCAGTTAGTTTATTGGGAAATTCTGTTACTTTTTAAAAATATTAATAATTTGCTACACTTGCAGTTATATCACATA
The DNA here is from genome assembly GCA_900406495.1 of Sisymbrium altissimum. Lineage (NCBI taxonomy): Eukaryota > Viridiplantae > Streptophyta > Magnoliopsida > Brassicales > Brassicaceae > Sisymbrium > Sisymbrium altissimum. The sequence goes on along the minus strand of OVBI01001157.1, from coordinate 3,055 downwards.
TCTTTTAGAAATTTTTATTTTATAATGGAGATATATATGATTTAGTTAATATATGTAGCCTAATATAGTTGTTTTGTTATCTTAATCTTAGAATTTTTCACGAAGACCATATTTTTATAAGTATATAATTGTTATAATTTTTAATAAGTTATGTCATTAATGTCCTTTTTTGTTAAGAATATAGTTATGATACATAAGCAAATCTAGGAAAAATCACTTATCAAATAATGTTTAAAGGATAAGTGGTAATAAGCTTTAAAATTTAATCATTTTGAATCTTTCAGATTATGATGTACTATATATATGCTGTCTATACATTGTACATGAACCAAACAATGAACTCTTGTTCACATTCTTTGTTGTTTTGAATGTAAGTTTGTTATGAAACTGATTGTTCGTTATATATTTGTTAGTAGTGATTAGGTTTGTATTGTCATTTCTAACATATTTATCTATCAGTTTTTCTTTCTGTTTTTATTTAAAATTTTATTACTATTACAAATTATATTTTTTACAACTTGTCTCATGTCTCAGTCCCTACCGGCAGCAGCACTTTGTCTTAGAGGAGGCTGCTTAAGTGTAACCCCTTCCTTGACCATCAAAACCTCATCTCCTTGTTGCCATCTGAGGACAAAGTTCAATATTTTGACATCAATCTATAGTAATAACAAGTGATTACAATCTAATGCTTAACAGAAACAATAGCTTGCACTATTGGATATTCTCTTTGATTCATCCGGTTCGTATTTGGTTTTTATCGAAGCAACTTAACCTTACCGTTTTTGGTCAGTCTGTCTCTTAAATTAATTCTGAAATCAATACATCATTTTTATCTGTTTCTTTCTATTAATATTTTTTTGTGGGCAAATAAGTAAACAAAAGACAATAGATTTCCTACACATAACTAAATCATAAACTATTTGATATAAAGGAATGATCTATATGAACAGTTAAAGAGTTCAAACCAGATTTGATTTAGTCGTTCTGAATCAGCAAAATCCACAATTACAAGTTTACACTTTTTAACTCTTTGAATGCCTTTATCTCCCAAAGACTCTGGTTTTGCCTCCTTATATTTAGTTTTTCAGACTTTACTTAAAGTTGCATAGAAGATACATTTCATTAAACCTTTACGTACAAAAAGAAAATGGATTCTATTGATGAGTAATCTATATATATATAAACACCTGCTGAAAATAGAGAAACAAGTCAACACAATAAAAAGATTTAATTAAAACTATTTGGTTATGGAGTTGTTGCAACTTGCAAGGCTAATAATCTGCTAGTCGAACAATAGTATCCGTGTGGGTGTATGCTTTACTTTGAGTTAACCTGGCTGATAAGGTTTCTGGCTTCTGGTGGTACATTTGTTGTAGGAGGAGAAGTCAGATCGATCTTTAAAATCTGTATACGATTGAATAACAAACGCCATCAGAAATAGAGGTTTACGCCTCGTAGATTCGGATATCTGAGAAGCCTGCAAAGCATTATAGTAAGCTCTATCAAACTGTGCTCTCCATTATCGTGAAAACATCTGTTATTTTTTTACTTCTAGAGAGACAAAAAAACCCCACAAATTATAAACAAATAACAAGGGAGAACTAATTAAGGAAAAATGAGAACCTGCGAAGTTGAGAAGCCAATCATCAATTTGGTTCGAAATAGATTGGAATTTGAAGGACGAATGTAGCTCTAGTTGAAAATGAACAAAGTGAGGGCATGGATGAACATTGGCTTTTCAGAGAACGAATGTGTAAATGTCGTATGAAGATGGAGAAATTAGCACAGTCTGATAAAACAGAGAAGTTCAGGCGTTGATATCCAAAAATACTTTATCTTTAAAATTGTTTGGACATGTTAGTCTTCCAGCTGGTTAAGATCTTACAAAAACTGAGGAAAACATGAACGACAATAACCTTTCTTGACCAAAATATAGAAAAGTGTTTTGAATAAATATTTATAAACATACCTTCTGGCTTTTCAGGTAACAACTTTAGTTTGGATATTGAATTGGAGCCTTGTTCATGCGCCAACATCGTCTTCTTGTCTTTAGTTTTCGGGTGAAGAAAACAAACTCAGGTCACTTAATAAAAGCACCAAGTTGGTTATCCTAAGGATGCAAAGAATGAAACTTTAGTTCATCAACCACGAACATAAAAGGAGATAAAGGTTATGAACGTAACCTGAGGAATTCACTGACTTTCAAACTCTGAAAAAAAAGTCATCCTGGAGAAAATCAAGTAAGGCAAGTGTGTGACTTTGAACTCCTTGAAGTACAAGGATTATTTGAAGATGTCAAGAGCACAAAATTATAGTTTTTCGATCATCTACGAAATATCAAGAAGATCAAACATTAATAATAATTCTAGAACTCTGACAAATAAGTCAAAAATGAAAGTAAACAACCTATCATCTAAACTGCTCCTCTAAATCCCTCCAACATCGTAGGGGAGACGAAGTTGCAAGGTATGTTAAAGGAAGAAAAAAAAAAGATTAATACAGAAAAATTGGTGAAATTACAATTTCGGTTAAAGAGGATCTGAATAAAGGTTTAGTGAAGAGAATAATCACCTAAAGAAGAGAAACCACAATCCGGTCAATCTGAGCAAGACAAACCATGCGAAAGAACAATTCGTTTATTAATTCAAACCACTGCAGATGGTATTTATCCAAATTAATCACCAAAAAAATACAGACGCACTGAAATCCATGAGGTGACCTTTGGGCAATCTGATTAACGCCATGATTTTGGGAAACCACAATGGAACAAAGCAAAGACGGAATTTAAATCAACCAAAACGCAAAAAAAAAAGTAAGATCGATCTAAAGAGCCTTAAAGTGAAGAGTGACGTACAGCAATGATACGATCTTCGGGAGCACGATCGATGTTTGAGACGACATAGTCCATTAGAGAGAGAAGATTGAAGATCTAAGGCAAGGTAGAGATAGAGGGAGATGAACAGAGAAAATAATTGATTGCTCGTTAATAATGGACATTAATCTCGTATGCCCCTCCGTACACTAAAAAAATCTGAAATGTCCTTGTTTTAAAATT
>OVBI01001156.1:0-39302 GCA_900406495.1 Sisymbrium altissimum | reverse complement strand
TTATATTAAAATGGAGAGAGAGGACAACGACAGAAAGATAAGATTTTTCATAGGTTAATTAATCAAACATTCATTACTTTCAATTCTAATTGCTCCTTAAATGTTAAACAAGTTTTATATATTTGGACTATTTTATACTCCAATAGTCTTAAAAAATTCTAATTATATATTAATAGTAATGATGTGCTAATACATATCTTAAACGATATATTTTGTTATATTTATATATCTCTATAATATTGTTTGAGAACACTTTTTAAAAATGCTTTAAAAGTTAATTTTATTTACAATGTATGTTATCATAGTTATTTGACAACGATTTTTGTTTGGATAAAATAAAAATATTTAAATAAATATTATATAAATGTAAAATCTAATAAAAACTGATTAATAAATCTTTAATTGTAGGAAACCACGTTTGTTATTGTATGGGATATTCTTTTGTGATTCTTTTTAATGCAATCGATTTATACGGGTTAATTATACAAGTGCGGGTTAAGCACATAATTAAATTTTGGATTATACAAGATCATAAACCTATTTTTGAAAATTATTAAACAAAAAAATATTAAATCAACAAATAATACAATATTTATAATTTTAAACTACATTTAATATATAATAAAAAATATATTAGTTTAATTTCAGTAATGCTCATTCAAAGTTTCAAAATATGGTTCCTAAATAATACCATTTTACATACTCCGAAAAATAAATATTCTCATATAATAAATCATTAAAGTTAATATATTAATCATTCAAACAAAATAAATCATTCTTATTTATTGTGATTTTCGACTACTATAAAACACTTAACATTGTACGTATGATTTCTGTTTACAAAAAAAGAAAACCAACACAATTTTTAAAACCAAATTATGAATTAAATAAAAAAAATAAAAAAATATTGCATCGCACAAATGCGGGTGATATTCTAGTTTATTTAGTAAAATCAGTGAATTCTTATTTTTGTGTTAGTTTAGCTATTAATTTTTACTGAATTATATGATATATCATTTATAACGTTGTTTTAAATAAAACAAATAATTTAAAAATGAATAAAAATATTGTTTTAAATAATGTTTTGTCAAAATTGAACTCTTAAGGACATAACCTAATAAATATAATTAAAAATATACCAAAAAACATTTTTATTAACAAAACACAAATACTATATATACAATATACTCTCTCCGGTTTTGAATAAGTGTCGTTTTAGAGATTTTTTTTTTGTTTTAAATTAATTGACGTTTTCGAATTTCTATGCAAAATTTAATGATTTCTAATATTTTATAACTATTTGTATTCTGCAAAATAATATTTCATTGGTTGAATTGTATTTAAATGTATTGGTAATTGTGTTTTTCTTTTGGAAAATTAACAAATTAAATATTTCCTTAATATGTGTGCATTCTTCCAAAACGACAATTAAAAAAAATCAGAGAGATTATTATTTAGCATGTTCGAAAAAATGATTTTTTTATAGAAATACTTAGAATCACATTTTTATGAAAAAACTATACAATTCTATTTTAGCAAAAAACATTGGAATTACATATTGAAGGAAATCATGTTTTTGGTCAAAATTAATTTATTGCAGGAATTCATACTTTTAACAAAATTTTCAAGATTTTATAAAACTACATAAATAAATTTTTGTGAGAAGACATGAAATAATATTTTTATAGACGTTTAATATTTGTTGTTATGTTGATAAAAATTGGCTTAGCATATTTGGTTATGTTGGCTGGGTTTTTAAAGTCATCATGAGTTCAATTTTTGGTTTATAATATTTTAGGACAAAATTACTTTAAATATCATTTTATTCATTTAAAAATTGTAAGTTTTCGCCAAAATAATATGATAAATAACATGTCATTAAATAACTAACACCATTACAAAAAAATATGAATTCACCGATTTTATTTCGCGGTTCTCCATTCTCTCCATTCGAAAATTCCAACGAGCATTTATCCAAAATAAACAGGTCACCGATTGTTTTTTATTTGGATTTGACATTCCTCCTCTATTACAATCCGTTACTTTCTTCACCAATTATCCAAGAGAGTCTGGAGGATCCCACACAAGTCAGCTCTTGATCTTTCCAAAACTATGGATCTTGGTCATTCACACTCTAAACCCTAGAGTTACTTTTTGGCTCCATTAGAAGTTGTTTTTTGGCTCCATTAGAAGTTGAGAGCTTTAGTAAGTTGGTGCATTCTGATTTGGGTTTAAACACAATTTGATTAGTGTCATTCACCAATTTTACGAAATACATGTATGAATTAAACAAAATATTCTATATAAGATAGAAATTAGCACATCACTATTTTAATACATAAATTGACTTTTCTGAACTATTAAGATATATTAAATACCAAAAGTTATTTTTTTATATGTTTTCTTCTTTCAATTCTTTTCAACCAAAACGTTATAGGCTTCAGCCCATAGTATTTTCAAACCCAAAACCAAAATAAAACAAATAATTTCTTTTCCTGTCATTCGTATCTCGAATATGGGATACAATACAAGTTTTCGTCCTTTCAAATCTTACATAGGCAATTTCTACAGTTTCACACAACACCAAAACAACAGTTGGTTTATAGACAATATATGGTTTATGATGTGCAATTCCTAGTCTACAAGGTGGTAATCCTAAATCTATTTAGATGACTCAAATTGGATTTTTTTTTAAATTGTAAATATCATTAAAAATGAAGTGTTTAGGTGTTACAAATTATGAAACAAAATGTTTCACCTAAAGATTAGTCCCATGGCAAAAAAAAAACGTCGAAAACATGGAAGCAAAATTAAATCGGTACTTTGTTGACATCTGAACATGTTAGCAAATATATCAATTAGCAGCAATAAGAAGCTAAAAATCACAATGAAGAGCTGAAACCGAGAGAGAGAAGAGAAGAGGGCAAGAAAGAGACAGACTGAGAACACGCACATTATGCATAGTAGAAGCTTAGGACCCGTACAGTTCATCTAATATCGTACAATTTGTTCCAATTTTAAAGTGTGTTATTATTAGATGAAATGTTTCCTAGTGACTAGTGTTTAGGACCCGTGACATAATAATATTATTGTGTGGCCGTGTGGCTGTTGATTCTGGGCTAAAAGTTTTAATTTAAAGAATATAGGACGAATAATGGAACTAACCAAAATAATGCGGTAGATAACAAAGATCTCAAGAAATACAAGGGGCCTGATCCTAAAATAAAACTCTTACGAGTTTCCAATTTCAGAAGCCAAAAATTTCCGTCTCTTTCTCTGTTACCTTCTCTCCCTTTTTCCTTTCTCTCGTCCAATTTCACCTTCCATGGCTCTTCCTCACCATTTAGATTCTCACCTACACGGCTCCAAGAATTTCAGGTAACAACAAACTCTCTCCTCTTTTCATTTTCTTTCTTTTAAGCTCTTTTTCTGATAAAAAAAACCCCCAAATTCTGCAAAGTTTCTATCAATAAAACCCTAATTTCTACATTTCAGAGACTTTTGCGGAATCGACGGCCAGATTTCTCCGGAATTAGGTTTCGACACCTCAGGAAATCTCCATGACCATCCTCCCTATATCCCTCCATGTAATTTCACCTCTTTCTTGAATTTTAGGTTTTTCTTTTCAAGATTTGGGACTTTTTTAAAAAATATTTATTAATTTGGTTCAGTCCACGTTGCTGGTTTTGCACCTGGACCGGTTATGCAAATCGATGGTTCTGATGGTGGTGCTGACATGGAGTGGAACAACAACAACAACAACAACTATGGTGGTGGTCGGAAAAGAATAAAAGAAATGGATTTTTTGGAGAATAATTCTCAGATTTCTTCAATTGATTTTTGGCAAGGCCGGTCTGTTTCAACCGGTTTGGGTCTGTCTCTTGACAATAATGCTCGTATTGCTTCTTCTGATTGTGGCTCTGCTTTGTTGTCTCTCGTTGGTGACGATGTTGATCGTGAGTTACAGCGCCAAGATTCAGATATCGATCGGTTTCTCAAGATTCAGGTGAGTTTTTGCGTTAACAAATTATTGGTTTGTTGCTCTTATTACGGTTTTGTTGTTGGTTTGATGTTCTTATTACGGTTTTGTTGTTAGTTTGATGTTCTTATTACGGTTTGTTGGTTTGATGTTTGAGTTTACATGAATAAAATATATATTGTTATATTGGTTTGATGTTCTTATGACAGTTTGTTGGTGTGATCAACTCGATGTGTTTGAATAGGACACTATCTTGTGTCTTTGTATGAAAGTGAATCTTGTTTGATTAACTTTAGTTGCTCTGTTTCTCAAGATTCAGGTGACTTTTGCATGAACAAATTATTGGTTTGTTATTTGTTTGATCAAACTCGATTTGTTTGGAATAGGACACATTCTTGTGTCTTTGTATGAGCTGGATCTTGTTTGGTCTGTATCTATCTGATTAATCCATTTATTGTGTAGCTTCTTGGTATGTATGAGGAAGATGAATTGATTTGTTTTTTTTTCATTTAACTTCTTGATTCTGTATATATTTGATGCTCTTATTACATTCTTGTGTCTTTGTATGAAGTGGATCTTGTTTGGTTTGTATCTACTTGATCCATATATTGTGTAGCTTCTTGGATGTATGAGGATAAAATGAATTGATTTGGTATTTCATTTAACTACTTGATTCTGTATATATGTTTAACAGGGTGACCAGTTACGGAATGCGATCCTCCAGAAGATCCAGAGGAGTCAGTATAAGACCGTGTCACTCATGGAGGAAAGAGTTGTGGAGAAACTCCGTGAGAAAGACGAGGAACTCGAGATGATAAACCGAAAGAACAAGGAGCTCGAGGTTCGAATGGAACAGCTGACAATGGAAGCTGAGGCATGGCAACAACGTGCGAAGTACAACGAGAACATGATCGCTGCACTCAACTACAATCTCGAGCGAGCTCAAGGTCGACCGAGAGAGAGCATTGAAGGATGTGGAGACAGCGAAGTGGATGACACGGCTTCTTGCTTCAATGGCAGAAACAATAACTATAATGGTGGTAAGACGACGACGATGATGTGCAGGTTTTGTGGAGTGAGAGAGGTTTGTATGTTGTTGTTGCCATGTAAGCATATGTGTTTGTGTAAGGAGTGTGAGAGGAAGCTTAGTTCTTGTCCTTTGTGTCAATCTTCCAAGTTTCTAGGGATGGAAGTATACATGTGATGTGATAATATTTGACATAAAAGTAAAATACTCTAATTAGCTAACGAACTCTTTTGTAATTCGTCTTGTTTTATTTTGTATGTTAATATCATCATCTTCTGTTGTCTCTCTTATTGGTCGGTTAAATTCGAAACAATACAAAAATTGTTTCCTAAAGAAAAAAACCATAACAAAGTGTATAACATTTCCGTTAAAAGTCTTGGAGTAGGTTGGTTAAGATTACCCATTTCCGTTAGCCTTCGGTGCTACTAGTCTGAGATAGTAGAGGACTAGCGAAGTCCCCAACCCAAACCCCCATATTCACCTAGATGATGTAATTATGTATGGAAGCAGTTTCCACATACAGCACACTTTGGTACTTATTTTTCTAAATTTAAGATAAAATTGATTTGTAATATTGTTAGGCTAGTTGAAATGTAAACGAGTATTAGTTATGGTTTGATTAGATAGGAATAAATTATAACCATTTATATTGTAATATAAATGTGGTTGATATTAACAATTGTGATACTAATCACAATAATTAACAACTGAGATGTACTACCTGTTACCCAATAGTGTTCTGAGTTTTTTAAAATTGTGATTAGTATCATTACCAAATCCCTGAGTTAACTTCTCTTTTAATAGTAGAGATTTATGCATTTGTTTGAGCAAAGAAGAAGTATTAGTCTTCCTTGTATTTAGGAGCCAACTTCTCACGTTTTCCACTTCCCTTGTGAATAGGAGTTACGGACTCCTCTATTAACTTCCCTTGTAGATAGGAGAAGAGGGCAAGATAAATGAAAAGCCAAAAATAGGAATTCCCAAATCTATTGTCTTCTCTTTCTCGTTCTCTTTTTACTCACCTCTCACTCTGTTCTTGTTCTGTTTTAAAACGCTTGGTTAAGATTGAGCCTTCTCATTACCTGGATATACTAGGGTTTCTTCTCATTCCTCTGTGGCCTTTTATTTTTATCTCTATGACTGTTTTTTCACTTGTTAGTAATTTGTTTGGTTGGATTCAGACAGAACCTTTTGAGTGTCTTTAAGGCATGCTAGTTTCTTTTTTGTTTCAGTGTTAGAAAAAAAAAAGGAAGGGAAAAGTCTAAGTTTAGGTCGACGGTAACAATTTGTTCTTTTTTTTTTGTAAGTCTATAGACAGAATCAGTGGACTATCCAATGAATTGCTGGTTAAGATATTATCGTTTCTTCCAACAAAAGTTGCTGTCTCCACTACCATTTTGTCGAAACGATGGGAGTTTCTTTGGATGTGGTTGCCAAAACTTAAGTATGATGACTATTGTATCAAGGCTCCTGAAGTTAGGTATCGGGGTTTTATCGACAAAAATCTGCCGTTACATAGAGCTCCGGTCATAGAAAGCTTGGTCCTCAGATTTCGTCGTAGTGGTTTACTTCAACCAGAGAATCTCAAACTATGGGTTGGAACTGCGGTTTCTCGCTACCTGCGTGAGCTAAGTATTGGCTATAATTGTTACAGAGACGAACCTGATGTATCATTGCCGAGTAGCCTGTATACATGCGATTCCCTCATTACTTTGAAACTGAAAGGGCCAAAGATTATTGTGGATGTTCCTCGAATTGTATGTCTCCCTTCCTTGAAGACCTTGAAACTTCGAGACGTGACATACTTAAACGAAGACTCACTTCGACTGCTTTTATCTGGCCGTCCTGTTCTGGAAGATTTGTGTATTAACCGAGATGGACTCGGCAATACGAGACCCGACAATCTGAGAGCTATAGTTGTTAACGTCCCGACTTTGCAGCGTTTCACCTTGCAGATGCATAGTGATTATCCTTCTGGTCAGCATGTGATAGTTACCCCTTCTTTGAGGTATTTCAAAGTCGAAGATGTGGGATGTTGTTTCTCCTATTTGAGTGACCATATGCCAAAGCTGGAAGAGGCAGATGTTAATGTTGCACGTGGTATCGAGAATCTTCTCCAATCAATCACATCCGTTAAACGCCTTTCGTTACGCCCATTATTCCCAAGTGCAGAAGAGGTAATCAATTTCCATCTGTCAACTTCAAGTTTTTCATTCGCGTTTTACTCTAAATCAGGTTTCAGTGAGATTGGAAGTTTTGTTATTACATTGTTGTCGACTTGTCGTGTGTGCAGTATGTGTATCCTGTTGGTATTGTCTTCAACCAGCTTGAACATTTGAAGCTATGTATCTACACCAAGGATTGGTCCAAGTTACTTGTCTGGTTGCTCGGAATTTCTCCTAAACTGCGAGTCCTCAACCTCGACGTAAACTATTTCATCTACTATTTTCAGCTAAAAACGTACTGGGTGGTGTTTTCTTGACTCTCCATCTTTCTCTCTTCGTTTTTTATTAATCGCAGGGGTATAGACAGTTTGATGAGTATCACTCAGTTAAGTGGAAGGATAAACGGAGCTCTGTTCCTGAATGTTTGCGGAAGAGTCTCAAAACTTTTGAGTTTGTGGGGTGCGTGGGAACACAAGAAGAGAAGGATTTCTTGAGTTTTTTCTTCAAACACGCTAGTTGCTTGAAGTCTACATCAATCATTGATCGTGTTATAGAATCAGATTTTTAATTGAAACTTGAAATAAGAGTTGCGGTATTTTATTCCGACTTTTGGGTTTGTTTCGTTGTACAAGAACAATTAGGTAATTAACTGAGTGCGGAACTTGCTTTCCAACAAAACTTGGTACCTGCTTATCATGTGTTTAATGCTACGGTCTGGTTGTATGTCGTATACCCTTTAAAACTATTAACATATGTGTGCCTTGTAACTCAAGTCTCTAATTACAGAAGAAAACAAACTCTGTTGTAGAACATACGTCTCCCGAACTACAGGTTCCGAAGCTCGAAGGGTTAATCCATTCGGAATCATATGGGTTTCCGAACGATACAGTTCATATACTGGTCGTGATTTCGTTGCATAAGGTGTTTCGACAGAATATCTAAATAAACTTTTAAGTAGTATTTTGGGCCGTCGGTAAAGTTTTGACTTGTGTTCTAGATTACAAAATCACAAATTTAGAGTTGGTAGTGTAACTAACTCAGATTTTTTGATCACTATTCACAAAAGCTTTCACGCTTCCCTTTAATATTAGCTCAACAAAAGATTGCTAAAAGCTGAGAATACTTCTGAATAATGTTATGATCTCTGAGCTTCACATTTTTAAAAAAAAATTAGTGTGAAACTTGATTGTTGAACTGATATTGGACTTCAGAACTGAGATAATGCTGAAGGTACAGATGAGTTAACTACTGAGATTTGTCTTATTTTAGAATTCTTTTTAAACATTTGGTTTATAAGCTGTTTTTATTGAATTCAGTAGTAGAGAGTTTTACCATGGACTTTTTGTATCATTTGAATATTTACATGGTTTTGGGTTAATCAGAGAATTGGTTTGGTTTGGTTAACCTATTCTGAGGATTTGGATGATTCATCACCTTCACTTTTTTTTTTAGGATTATTAAAATCTTTGATACATTGTAGGTCACGGGGACGTCGTTTGGCTGACGTCTCCCGTACCGGAAACGTTTCGGGAACGGGGACAGCTTGGGGACGGAGAAGAAACGTTTATCAGACGTTTCAGTAAGGTGGAAACGGTAAGAATTTTTATGGGGATGGAAGGGTTGGATATGGAAATGTTTCTGACAAGTTTTAATTTAAAATTTGGGGTTTTTAAAGGCTATTCGTAGGTGTGTAAGTGTAAATGTGTAATATGCACAATATAAATAGTCAATTATATTAGAATTTTACTCCTAATAAGTTTAGAAACACATGACATGAGATCACGTTATTAGTAATCCGGACATCTCTAATAATTATAGGTTTTTTTAGCATGAAGTATGACTGCAAACTAATAAAAACAGAGGAAATGGATATTTGAAACTAAGTCTTCATGATGATTTTGTATTACTTAAGCTTAACTTATAATTTGTTATATAATATATATATATATATATGTATATTTCATTGCCGTCTCTTCCCCGTCCCCGTTTCTCTAAATTTTGAGATTTGCCGTTTCCCGTTCTAGTACCCGTTCCCGTTTCTATCCCCGTTTCCATCCCGGTGCAACTTAGGGTATTATAATTTAGTGAATATTTTCAATAGATATATGAAATATTTATTGAAGATTTAATATATATATATATATATATGCATAAATCATTAAAATATATTAAACTAATAATAATGCAATGTAATCTTTTACAGCATACATATATATAACTGTTGTTTAATTAATACTGGTTAATTGAAACATAGAGAATGACAAAGCGGTTTTCTCATGTATTCCTTTATTTGTCAATTAGTGAATATGGTATATCAACTACCGTATATTGTTAGTTTTGTCTTAAGAAGGTGTATTTTAGAGGTAAAGTGGCTGTTGATTAGTAGTGAAGTTTCACCTAATCATGCCTTACAAAGTGACGACAAAGAGAAAGGAGATCTATGTAAAAGAGATGTTTGCTTTTTCTTTAATTATAAACAGAAACATAAAAATCACGATGCAATCACCAAAAGGAAAACTAAAAACAAAAAAAAAAACAAGAAAATCCAAACCACATAATGTTTTGAAAACATAGGATTTCCTTATATTCAGGGGAAAACAATTAATTTCTACCTCAACGACACTGTATTAATCTCAATTTGAATCTTGATTGTGCAAAAAAAATTCTTATACTTTTCATAAACATTTTCATATCCTAATTTTATAAAAGTGGTCAAAACATATATTGACTGTAATTTCATTAACCAATCGTTTGGTAAAACTAATATAGCTATGGGAATATATATATCCATCGAATCATCAAAACAAATTTTTAAACAGAAGTTTATAAAAAAATGTGATGTTTTCAATCACTCAGAAAAAAATGAAAAAAAAAACAAATTGAAAACAAAAGGACACAAGACGATTGTTTATTCGGTGTTCACCTCTCGATGTGAGAGAGCTATTCATTGAGACTGAATCCACCAGCAATGCACTAGTATATCTCAAACTGAGTTCAAGATTACAATCACTATCTCTTGTCCCTTTTTTGATACTCAACAATGAATATGGATCAGCTTAGGTTTATGTGAGGAAGACTGAATGACTTTATATTTACCGTTTTACATGTAGTCACATGAATCAAATATCACTTTGTCATTATTGAGACAGATTGATATCTGACTACATGCGTCAATTGAAAAACATATGTATGTTTTAAAGCCAAAAACTGACTAAACGAAGTCTATTCACCCTAGTCAGAAAAACGTAACAAGGTAAATTGAAATACAAAAACATTACCTTCACTAGAGTTTTTGAATCATGTATAATACCGCTACTATTTTGTGTGTGTCTATAGACTGCAATTTCTTTCCCTCTGATTGGATATGTAGAATCAACTACCTTGTCTGACTGTCGATTCTCCTCTAAAAAAAAATCATAATACATTCAAGCGTAACACAGATCTGTTTTTCGAGTGTAAATGTCTGTCTAGAGTGTTATATATATAACTCTACTTACAGTAGTTGTATTTAAAATTTCATGTGTACAAATACAACGAATATTAGTTTCATGCATTTTTAGGCATATCTTTTGAAAATCTATTGGACTTGTCTAGAAACGAATCCTTACGTGTCATGATTTGCGAATCAAAGATGCTTTATATTTAAATACTCTCTTAATACGGTATTTCCTCATCATAAAGTTTGTAATCATATCAAGAAAATGTTCTTGCTTTGCCTTTCATGAATGTATATTTTCGGTTAATTATTACACACAAAAACAAATTGATAAAAGAAAGCAATAGAGCTTGTAACACGAAAATTCTAGTTATATAGCACCATCAACATCACCATTTAACATCAGTCACACTTTAAGAAGGTAAAAAGTTAAAAAGAAGAGAAAACAAATACATGGTTTCCAGAATTAAAATTTAATATATATCTCTTTGGAATATCATTTTATCTTAATATTCAGGCGCATGAATCTACCTAATACAATTAAAATCTGAAGAAAGAAAAAAAAGAAAAAAAGAAAAGTAGTTGAGTTGAATGATAGCTCAAAATTAAAGAGAACTTTCTCATTTGCACTTCAATCATTCTTTTGCATATTCTACTTTGTAAAGCTGCTCTTCCTAGCTCTTCGATTCCCCTTTTTTAGAAAAGAAAAAAAAAGAAGAATAATCTTTTTTCTCTGTTTTTTGTTTGTTTTGTTTTTTTCATTTCAATTTAGAAAATCATATATGAACATTCAGAAAATTTTGATCAAAAATTCATTTTAAGTAGTCGTTGTGATAACCCTAAACGTGATTAACAAAGGGAATAATGCCTTTAAAACGCATACAGTATTTTGATTTTGGGCTATTGTTTTTTGCCATTTTTTCTTTAGTTTTTATTCTCATGATTTGGGCCATCCGAAGAAGACAAGGGTCAATGTGGCCTCCATTTCCCGATCCTTTTAAAACCAAATTAAAACTGTATATCCTCAGCATAATGATAGAATTATATATGTATCCTCAATTGGTTGGCTTTTCGAAAGTGCTATAACTAATTGTAATACCCCAAAAACAGTAATAAAGAATTAGAGCACTTCCACTCGAAGGTAGTCACATGAATTTCTTGCAATCTGTAAAAAGACACACACACACACATATATATATATATATATATATCTCAAATAGTTTAAAAAACATCTAATAGTTTCTCTTGAATTCTCTAATATTTATAGTTATTGAGATATCCACACAATATATTAATTAATATTGTGATTATTTATTTATTTTTGTATGTTAAGAACTTCTTACAGTGAGACTTTAGTAAGCGTTGATTGAATGTGCTTAGGTCAAAATCAAAGGTTAGTAACTAACTTGTGGAGATCATCAATCCTATAAATTACAATGTGACCCACACTGACTCATCTCCCTTAATGTTCATTTGGTTATCATCGAGTTCAGGGTCCTTGTATTTGTGATATGAGCCATCTAATAGTATGTGTGTTTTCTTATATAGACATATATAAATTGATAAAACTTATGGAGTAGACTTTATTGAGCTCTTTCATATAAAATCCGAACATTCATCTACTAAATATATATGTGGAAGGTCTCTCAGATATAACTTACGATATATCAGAATATTCACGTGAGGTATTTATATCCGAGGATTTAAGAATTCAGTGAGATTATTATATATTTTGAACCGATTGTGTTTAACAGTAATGTACTTCTAAACTTTCTATAACGAATATCTCTCATGGTCTAAGGTCTGAGCGTTGATATGTTGTGCATAATTATATGGTGTATATTAGTATATATATGCATGGACCTACGAAAAGAGAGGCTACAATAATTTAGAGTGAAAAGAATATTTGAAAAGACCAAAGGAAGAAATTGGATTATTGGATGTCTTTTTGTTTGAAGGAATAAAAGAGAGCCTTTTTCTCATTTTTTGCATGGAAAGAGACATAACATTTTCAAAAAAAAAAATCCACTAATAGATTCCTTCAAGCTTATCTGACCCAATTAAACATATAATGTATTCTTTTTCATCTTTATTTTTTACAGAATGGTCCAACTCCGACCTAGCCATCTTCTTTTTAAGAAATAAAAGACTTGCCATCTTCTTTTTAAAGCAATTTCTACTTTGCTTTTGGAAAACTCTTTCATGGTTTTATTGTCATGGGTTAATGTAACATCCTTGCCATGAATGATGAATTTTTATATGTTTGGGTTATTCGGTGACTAACGCATGGCTACTTTAAAATATTCTAGTAGTGGAAGACATGACTAATACAATGATGATGTTAATTAAACTTCTCAATAGATTCTTCGTCTTGTCCCTACTAAATCGTTAGTTTTGGATCTTCACAACCTATCTCGAGAAGATTAAAGCCTAAACGGCTCACATTTGCTTCATTCTTAAGAAAAATCCTTTTATAGGACTTGTCTTTTTGAAAAACTCATTTATTTGAATTTCAACCTTTTGCAGTTCAACTGGAAATATATGTTTCTGTATGTCTTCAAGAAATTCATTTTAGTTACATGTCGTCTTCAACGCTAAATCAGCACCATTTTCCGTGCCTAATTTAGCTTCATTGCCTTTTGTTTGTGCTAACACTCTCTTCTATTTCTGTGGTTTAGAAGATTTTAAGGTTCATTTGACTATTGTTTTTAATCGTTTCCAACAACATTTGGGAACATGATTGTCTTCCTTGAAAACTGTATTTGGGTTCTTTTCTTGTAAAATGAACAGTGTATCGTAGATGAACAATTTTATACTGTACGTGCAGTTAATTAATCAGAAAATTTAACAATAACATTATAATTGAATTTATGAGTTTATGTATACACAGGATTTTTGTGCAGTAAAAATACTAAATTAAGGTTGATATATTTGCTCGAACATTTGTTGAAACTTTCGTATTTCTAGTCATTTTTTAATGTTAGTAAATAGTAACCAAACGAAACTGTTGCATTTGAAAAGAGGCATTTCTTTTTTTACCATATAATCCATTTCATCTAAATAACAAATGGTTGCTCAACATTTTAATTATTTACAACTGAAAAGAAAAGAAAGTAAGAAACATGTATTTCCAAACCAAAAGTGGAGTGGTTTAATGGTATTACTTCTTTTGTGTTTCTGATTTAATTTTCTTTTGTTATTAACTATTATTTTTATAATAACAAATTTTAAATATTAATTTTGGATAGTTAAAAATAATATGGATCAAAAATATATAACTCATACAGTATTTGTTTTTTGAAAAGAATGTATTTTCTCTTTTCGATGATAATTATCGATTTGACCAAAGTGAATGATAGTATACTCTTTAACGGGAGTATACTATCATATCTCTATAGGTTGAAGGGCATTACGGAGGATCCGAATATTATTGAGGTGTGGGGTTACATTTCTGTTGTTTTGGCTAGTATGTTTAAATTCCAGAAGTAAATTTTTTTATAGAAGTGTTTGTGAGGTATCGGTCTTCTTTGGCTCTTTTATGGTATGTTTATCGGTTTCTTGTGTCAACTATTCATCAATTTTAGTTTTCCTTTGCAATTCGATTTATGTTAGGTTTTCATGGATTACATGTTAATTCTTACTGGATTTTGTGGTTAGGTTTTGTCTTTTATTTATATATTGTCTTTATCGAGCTAATTTGAACTGTTTGGTTGTATCATGTTTTTAACCTTTATTTTAAGTTTGGTTTTTGTTTTTTAGGGTTTGGGACTTGCAAGCCTAGTAATGTTGTGTGGTTTAAGATTTTCTTTAATTAGCATTATTTTATGTCGCTGAATATTGGAAATCAGTCTCCTTCCACCACTTCGTAGTTTAGATGAGTAATCAATTTTTATAATTTGTTTTGTATCTTTCTATGGTTAATATTAGTACCTTCTAACAGAAATATACATATATGTTATGAAAAATACAAGTGTATCTAACATATATTTTTTTTTTCCACTGATATAATATAAAGAGATGGATTGAAACCACCTAAAGAAGCTATTACATAGAACCAAAACCAGGATTCCTAAAACATGGAACTTTAGACCAAAGCCAACGGATACACATTCTCGGAGACATAAAGCCAGCTGTAAAAAAAGAAAAGACATTGGACACTAAAGCCGGCAATTTAAAGGATACAACTTCGGAATACTAATTACAAACAAATAAAAAGTTAAATAGAAAAAGAAACAGCAAGAAGCTAAAACTTTTAGAAAGAATTATATATCCCTGCACTAATAAACATAAGGAAGACAAACTATAATTCAAAGTAAAGCTCTCAATCTATTGGAGTCACAAGAATATAGGTACACACCCTCTACTCAGGAACCGCTGCGACCCACAATTGAGTTTCGGAATCCGCCTGCAGAACATAAGCTCAAAAGATGCCGGAGTCTACGCTGACTCACTACTCAGACATTATTGGCCAAACACAACACTAAAAAGAAGAGCCAAACAAAGCAGAGGTACAAGACCAAAGATATACACAAGACAACCATTGACTGGATAGACAAACATCACCACCATGGAGCCAGAGGTTGACGCAGCAGCAACGTAAGAAACCGGCGAATGGCCCTTTGGTTCCAAAACCCAATAGTTACCGGCTCAGGAAGAGGAGACGAAGAACCCAAAAAAACCAGAAATGAGATTGAAATCTAACACCAGTGGCTAAAGCCCCCGATCTGAACAATTACGGTCAGATTCGGCCCCCTAGCAACACCAAATCAAGACTCCAACCAGAACTGTTGAGAACAGACTCTCCATCCCCGAACACAGGCGCAAAACCATCCTTGAACTGCATCATAGCCCCTCAAACATAACAGAAAAAGCCCACAAAAAACACCGAAACACAGTAGAAAAAGAAGACCCGAGAAAAAAATGCTCCAAACCTGAGATGAGCAGCCGATAAAGCAAACAAAGACAAACCGCTAAAAAAGCAACCGGAGGCCGCATCTTCACCTCCATGGCCAAACTGAAACAAGACGGAAAAAAAAACAAGAAGTAGAGAGAAGAGAATTGCTTCTGGGGATCACACGAGAGAAGAAACGAGTAAGGAGANGACCCCCCCCCCCCCCCTCAGCAACGGCAAGAGGCGCTGACCACCGGAGGGCGGTGGATGTGAACCAAAGAAAAAACGGAGGCAGCTAACTTGGAACAAAGGCTTGGGAGAGAAAAAAATAAGGTGAACTCTCGTGAAAAAACCTTTTGTTAATCCTTTTGTAATCTAACATATCATATATACTTTTTGAACTTTTTGCATTAAATTAAAGTATTTTTTGAGATTTGTTGTGCTAATTTGTATAAAAAAAGAGAAAAATATCAAACCAAATTTTCATATGAACCTGCTCCATAATCGAATAACATATGAAAATTAGGATATACAAAAACAAATCTGTAATGAGTATAACTAATCTAAACCGGTTAAACGAAAACCCTAATAAACCAGTAAAATAGAAAACTTTCACTGCTTGAGTGATTGTCGCCACATCAAACTCCGACGACCAAGAAATCCATCACCAAAAACGGGACCGGAAACAGAAAACTTATGAGGCATGACACTCATTAACAGGTGTATTGGAACAAAACAAAAAATCTCCACTTATAGTAGATAAGAAGAACCTAAGGTACTGACTATAACCTATACTAGCAGAGAAATCTAAGTCACCACTACACAGGAAAAAGCAAATGTAATCAGGTATATCTACGCAAGAAGTAAAACGCACCAGAAAAGAAAAGAGAGAAAGATCCCTGAGAAAGAAATCATGCCAGAAAAACTTAGTCATTTCGAAGATTTACCATTCCAAAACAAATCAACATCATAGGGGAGCAGTGCCAACTTTAGTTACAATATAGAGAAACATATGCTACGAGTTCTATATAAAATATGTTTTTTTATTCTTTTTTAATAGTTTTCAATAGTTAAATTGGTTTGTACTTAAAATTTTTTTTAGTTGAAGATTTGAGATTCAAATCTTTTTACTCGCATTTTTAATTTTTTTTCTTTTTAAATTATTATTTATAAGCTAAAAAAATGTTGTTCTTTCCAGTCTTTAGTTTTCAAAACCGGATTTATTGAGAAGATATCCGATGAAATTCCTCTTTAGAATTCATTCACCACCGCACTATCTTTATGACTTCAAAAACCCACTTTCATACCTCGCCGAGCCAAATATCTTGAATTTACAATCTAGAGGCGATGCAGAAACTCCATGGAAAGAACATCCACACACAGATCTGGTTCTCATAAATCTAGCGGAATCAATCCTCTAAGACAACATCGAACCACAGTGCTAAAAAGCCATGGATCACCGCAATTTTTACTCTCGTTGAATTTCTTGTGACAGGTGAAGTTTAGTTGGTGAACAAAAGACTGAAAGATCTTCTCATACCATTGATAAAAGTTGACAATAAAAAGACAAATAACGGTTTGCCCTAGCCACCAGTGGTTTCTCTCTGGCACAATAATCAAAACTCCGTCTTTGCTTTCCCCCTTCCGACGCTGGTGGAGTGAAAGCTCGCCGGTGTCGCTCTCTCATCCTTTGATTTGCCTCCTTCTGTACCTCTCTTTTGGATTTCGTTTTCTGCGTCTTCCCTCACACCTCCACCGGGAGTATCAATGGCTGCAAAGCTGTGTGTGGCTAAGTCTTCACCAGATCTGCTGCTGCTATTGATATATGTATGTGGTGCCGTCTTCGCCGGATCGTGTACTCTAAATATATCCCGAAGAGTTTTTTTTACTTTCTTTAACCTCCGGCGTTGTCTTTGCCGACTTCTTCTTCGTAACGGCAACGAAGAGCCCTCCACGGCTACACCTGTAGTTGCCATATCCTCGATCCATACACTAGCGAAGGCACCACTAACCGTTCTTCGGATCTCACCACCTTCGCTTCCATCAGCGTCCCCTCCACCGAGATCCAACTCCCCTCCACCGAACTCACGTCCGCCGGTCAACTCAGATCTTCCCCATTGCAGCCTCTCGAACCCACAATCCTCTACCATCCCCTCCTCCGGACAACAAAGCAACACCAGCGGTTCTATCGATGTAACGAACTACATGGTGGTTTGGAAATCTACCCTCCCTCCCCTGTTGCTGCCAAGAGCTATGGTTGTCAGTGTTTGTCAAGCTCTCTTTCTGGTGGATATGAAGGTGGGGATCTATGGTTCTCTTGAGGACAAAGATCGCTATCTTCTCCCTCTCTTCGCCGGTTCCGTGAGCTCGTGCACTGCCGCCCCTTCACCTTCCGGTGAAATTTTCTCCGCCGCAGGTAGTCCTTCCATCAAAACCTCTGACCCACTGAATCCATGGACGTTTTCCCACCTTTTTTTTCCTTCCCCAACCTTTGCCTCAGATTCTCCATCTCACTCATCACCTCTGACACGTCACCTTTGCCCCCATCTCAACCTCTGTGATTTTCCCCAAGTGCATAGTTATAAAATTTCGTATTCCAGCAGATGATTTCGCGGCCGTCGCTCAACCACACCTACCACCCCTAAGCCCTGACCATCAACACATCCAGTCCCCAACAATTTTTTCTTGTGCTGTATTTCAAAATTTGGGCTTCGGCCCACTTGCAAGTCCATTGTGGCTATCCAAAACTCCCATTATCCACAAAACCCAAAGGATCACGACTGCAGAAACCTTTTGAGAAATTTATAGTGTTTAAAACCCTGCACTTTGATCCCGGGTCCTTACAGCCTAATGATATTTCTAGTTCATCCTCTCTAGCAACCTTACTGCTAAATGTGTATGTTACCATGTTGGAATCATTAGTTTCTCAGTCACATCGTGCCATGATACTCTAATCTATGTCTATTGCCGCACCCCTGAAACCCCTTTCACCTTCTTGTTCTCCATGCTGATATGATATATAATTAGTGGCAGAACTAGTTCAATTTTTCACTAGGGTCAATTATACTATAAACATAATATATATGGATGAACAACCTAATTTGCTAAAGAAAATACAGGTAAAATTTTTTATATATATAAATCCACATGAGTCATATAACCCCTCTGCTAACAAATTGGCTCCGCCACTATATATAATCAACTTGTGGATTGGAAGTGTATTCTACAGATGATCCGCTCTCTGTATTTTTTCAAGGCTCAACACTTGTTAGTACAGCCGAATTCGTGATTGTTTACCAATTACTAATTATAGAAACAATTATGAGTATGAGTTCAATGTTGTTGTTCTCTACTCCCCCTAGCATTGTTTTCATACTTCAGTTTCAATTTATTGAAACTCGAAGACTTCTCTATATTGCAGGTTAGTTTGATATTATGACCGCTCTTATCATCTACTTAGCTTTATTTTCATATATGTTTAAGTTTTCTAGTTGCATTTAACACTTTTGATTAAATTGAATGAAGAAAGGTTGTGCACAGAAAAAAAAAACAAATAATTAAAAATTATGACGACTTTAGAGGAAAGAACAAAGAGAATTTTTGCCTCTCAAAAGCTATAAAATAAAGCCTAAATTTTTATTATTATATATATTTACGACATAATTACACATTATAAACGTAGAGTACATTATAAACGTAGATAGGAACATATGCATGTAGAAAGAGTTAATGCTCATTGTTTCGAAACAAATAAAGAAAAAATAAATGAGGAAAGTAAGGCAAAGACAAAATGACGAAGAAGTTGTCCTTTTCATAAGATAAACACAGAGAATCAACTTCTCGTGAAACCAATTTAATAAGCCTCTCGTGACTGACCACTTCTTCTTCTTCTTCCTCCATTCCTCTTTATTATCTGTCCTTTTCGATCTTCCTTTGACCTCATTTTGTTGACCTAATCTCTCCTCTTAAATTTTTCACGTTTTGTTTACCTCCACATTTTGTTTTTCATATAGCAATTCAAACCAACTTTAATTATTCTCAGTGATAAATATTTTGAACAGCGCAAATTGGATACTCAGGCAGCGCTTAACTCTAAGTCTCTAACCAAGTAATCATGGATTAATCTGTGGTTTGTTTTCCGTAATATGTTGTTCCATTTTTTATATTTATGGATGTAAAATATAACGTTAAGTAAATTTTTTTTAAAACATATAATTCCATTTTTTGTTTATAAAAATATTTGTAAAATATTAATCAACTGAAATAGATGCACGGGTCGATTAGTCAGATGCAAACTCCAAAATGTCGTTAAGTTTCTGTTGACTAATTTTTAATGGATTTGACTAATATTAGAACGTCCAGATGGTTTTGGCCGCAAAGACGGGGGTCTAGACACCTAAGTGACCAATTTTTCAAACACTACTTTGATCTGACAACAAATGAATGCTGGTATAGTTATGTGTATCAGTGTATATATGTTCATGGAAGACTATATATTTGCGTTGTTACTTGGAAGTTGGAGCCAAAAAAGTGTTAAAGCTCTGTTAATGGGCCTCCGACCCTTTCTGCGTCGCGTCCTTAACCCCATGCTAGACTAGGCTCCGTGTAGGAAGCGTTATTTATATACGGTTTCAGGTAAGAGAAGTCTACGGATTCTAGAATTTCATATAAACCCCTTTTATCCTTTTTTAACTTTATCTTTAAACTCCCTTTCCGGTTTTCAAACTGCTCAAATCTTTTCATCGTATCGGCATCAACATGTTAAACCTTTTAATTTTATTGCCATAATCGTACATATATATTTCGCATTGTTTTTTGAGATCTTGTAGATAACATGTCATATTGATTACTGAGAGTTTTCCGTTTTTCTCATCCACTATATATTTATAGATATATAGGCTTCATGTGAAATACACAAATCATAATAAAAAAGAAATAAAAGGTTAGGAAACAACAAAATTCATGCCATAGCTTTTGTATAAGAAATTTTACCAATATCTTAGGCTAAGAGGCGTTAATTGATTCGCTGTTTCATGCAAGTAATTATATCAAATAAGTACGCAACCTAACGGTTCTTTTAAATATGACTTGTAGATGGCAGTCAAACGATCTATAAATCGGAATGCAGCTTAGAACCACCAACTAGCACTCTAATGATGGTCTAATTGACAATTTCAGTTGATATATAATTTAATTTTATATTTTAAATTTGGCAAAACTTTAATTCGATAAATCCATGGTTTAAATGCATGAAATATATTTGATGTATTTATCTTATAACTATTTGTAACAGTATAGAAACAAATTTGATTCATGCGTCTAATTTCATATGAATTTCCTTATTAAAAATATTATTTTAGTATAATTTTAAAATTATATTCTTGCGTCTAATTTCATATATGAATTTATCAAAGCCTATATATAATACATGAAATTATAATTAAGTATTTCTCAAAAGAATCTACTAAAGAAGCTAATAAGACTAAGTGAAATTCTAATTAAAGTATTTCTCAAAAGAATCTACTAAAGAAGCTAATAAGACTAAGTTGTTAGAGAACCTATTTAAGCAAAGGTTTGTAAACTCGTGCCAGTGAAATAAGTTCTGGAATGAGACAAAAGAAGAAAGCAAGTAGAAGAGACACGAGAGAGAACCTTGTAGGGGTACCCACCTTGTCGTATATACCACAGGATTTTGAGTCTTTCCCAAATATTATAAAAGTATGTATACATAAATCATTTTTTGGGGACAATGTATATATATGATTAAACCAAAGAGAAAAAAATAGAACGATCTGAGCATCTTGCGGAAATATATAAAGAAATGTGTTTAATTAAAAAAGAACTTTTGGGTGCAGATGTTTCCTTTTATCCTTATTCGCTCTGTGGTCTCTCTTGGAAATTCACGTGTCTTGGGTTATAAATTAGACTTATAGTTTCACGCCATTCGATTTGTATTTTTCTCTTTGTTTTATCCTTCACGTTCTAATATTGAAAACAGGGATATGAATTATTATCTTATATATTCGATTTTAGAAGAAAGTAGAGAGAAGTCATGTGATGAAAGAAGCCATTCGTGGTATTCAAACTTCAGTTCACTTTAGAAATTAGAATAGAATCTTCTAGCTCTCCATACACCATAGGGCCATGTCATGCACTGATGCACACACACTCACATATGCACATAAGGTTTTCTATATACGAGAAATGGTGGTGCGTAGGCAATAATCGAGAGCCCAGCATAATTTCATATTATATGAAGGCAAAGTCATGCATGAAAATATATCTTCATAGGACGTAGACATGATCTCCTAACAAGAAAATATAATAATATAGCTATGACAATTAAATTGATGATTTTAATTGGAAATCCATAAACTGATGGAATTTAAATTAATTATGCAATTCTGAGGGTTTTAATTGACAAACGTTTTGTGGCATAGCGAAATTTATTTATCCATTACATTATTTCGCAAGATTCATGAAATATATATATAACCTTGAAATTGACATTTCATGATTTTTCGGTTTTTTTTCTTGAACTCTTTTTCCACGATTTTCCCAGATAATAATGTTACACATTTTTTCCACGATTTTCCCAGATAATAGTATTACCTGCAGTTAGAACAAATGTCTAGAAAGATCATTGCTTCCTAATCTCCAACCTTACCAAATTGATGGTCTATGAAAGTATATATTTCTAAAATGAACAGTGATCGACTTATTTCTGTTTCAGACATCGGTAATGCATACGATGAACACATTGTGGCTCTGAACTATCAACTATCCTTCATATTGCTGTTTTCAGGGAGACTCAAGAGAGCTAATAGCAAATACTATAGTGCAATATTAATACACAATAACCAAAATCATTAACAAAAATAAAATAACAGGAAACAAAAGACTGGACTCGTCTTGATTTTCTAAATATTATTCTTATAGTATAGTTACGCGAATATATTCAATCCCTCTAATACTTTATACAAATGTTACAATCATTATTGATATTGTAATTCTTGATTAGATCTTAGATCCATTCTAGATATCGATGCCTTTTTCTTTTTAGTTACATCAGACGATTCCCTCTGGTCCATTAGATCTTCGTTTCCGCAATTTTTAAAAAGATATATCCTTTTGTAATCCTCGCGTCCTTTATGCTATTCATTGTTGGGTAATCACTAATCAACTCAAAAAGTCGTATCATAATAAAGTTCATCAAAAACATTTTCCTCAATGAAAATTTTACTGCTATTATATAATGGCATACTACTATTTCATGTAAATATGGCTAACGCAGTCTTTAAAACAAAAATGTTATCTTTCATTTGGTTAATAGTAATTTTTTTTAATTGAGATATGGTATGAACGAGGATAAAACACGGAAAAAAGTGATGCAAGTGAGCTGAGATGGGCTTGTGAGCTCTATCTTGCTCTGGTCTTATGGCAATCAAGATGTGATCTATATCGAGGTAACTCCAGTTTTTAAGGAGCCTAGGTGAATTGCTTTCAAGATGAAATCAGATGCAGTTTTCTAACTACTTCTAACAATCACACATCGGATCCACTAGCTACCAACTTCACCAAATTTTACGATATCAAGCATTCCACAATTCGGATTAAAATCCCGTTAGTTTCTGTCACTACTTCTTACGTTCGCATGTTCACTAAAGCTTTAGGGTCTCAAGCATTTGACTATATACATGGCAAGTTATATATTTACGGTATGTAGATGTCAATTTATGGAGAAGTATTACAGGATCTTCACTTCAATTGATTTGTATAAATCTCATATTTTGTTATATATAATATTTATTTTATGTATGAACCATTTATATAATGATATTGGATAATTTCACGCTTACATACATGTATGTATACATATAGGTAATTAGAATTCAAGCCTTTCTATTCAAATTTTTAAAGATTAACAAATAATATGTTAGTAAGATTATGGCAGAATTAAACGGTAATAGTTGCAGAATAAAATGAGTTTTGTTGTTTATGTGGTTTCTTATACTATGGTATATCACTACTTCGCCTTACCATCTATAAAGTATAAGAAACTCATATTTGTATTTTTTAGATGTCAGATTTTCAAATATATAGTGTAAAATCTTTTTTTTGCAAATCTCTTACCGCTGGTTAATTAACTTTGAACAACTAAGATAAGCACCACCCTTTTAATTATTAAAGATTATAATCGACCAACAAATATCAAATGATTAAGTACATATTATATGTGAACCCCAATATCGAAATCATGAAAGGGCTCGAAGAGAAGAATAGTTTGCAACAAGAGTTTGGAGTATGTCTGTTTCTCCATTGGAAACCTCAATCGTTCTTCTTGAGAATCTACAAAAGAAAATAACCAAATAAATAATTACACAGTAGCGAGTATATTCTATTTTTAATAACGAAGATAATGAGATATATAGATAACAAGATTCATTTAACTGATGAGGGGTCAATTATCCAAATTATTTATACTATAGAGTCTGATGGGCTCAGAACAAAAACAACGTTACAAAATAGAAGGGTGAGATGTAAAAAGGAGAGTCTCATACTTCGAGATTCTCTCTTTTCGTTTTGTTTGAATAGATAAAAACATGAATGATCAAGTAGTATATTCAAAATTGCGTCTACAGTCCCTATTCAGTCTATTCGATATTCAATATCAAAATTTGCATTAATATCACGGGCTATAGGGTTCAAAATTTATTCTATGCAATGGCTATTAATGCGAATAGTAAAATTGGATACGATAAATATAAAGTTATAAACAATAACTATTAACTTAAACTTGTATTATTCTTTAAATTATTGATTTTAATTTGTCTTAGTTACGGACTAGATAAACAGACAATATTATTGGGATAATCCTAATTTTTATGGGATAAATAAAAAAAAGAGTTACTTTACAAGTTCCTCTAAAAGTATATGCGATTTTCTAATTTTATTCCATCTACATAACATTGTAAATATTATATATCTAAGGTTGTTTCATCCCGTCGTAAAAAAAAAAGGTTGTTTCATCCCTTTTTTAATTATATGAAAAGAAGCGATAATGTTTCAGTAGTCTTGCACTTTTCCTCGATATTAAACTCATATATATATGTTGTTCAACGTTTTAGATTCATCGACCTAAATGGCTAAACTTATCCTCTTCTCTTCTTTGTTTCCCTTTCCACATTTTGTATAAGTTTCCTTCTACAATTTGTTATTAAATCGCGAATTCTTAGTGGCTGTTTAAGCACTTTTATATATACTTCATCTTCTGTCCATTTTTTGGTTTCTTTTCAGTCTAGATTGTTTTATAGCAGTCAATTTTCAGTAAAGAATCAGACTTCTATTTTTCTTAATGTGTGGAATTTGAGGAACCTTTTTGTTTCTTGTATAAGGCTTTCCTTTGGTAACTACTATCTAGGAATATGAATCTCTTAAAAAGCACAAGTTCAAAAGTAAAGGATTGTTTTACATGAAACTATAGCGATGATATTATCTATTTATCTCTCTAATAACTATGATAAAATTAAGAAATGAAAATTTTAACTGATACGAGTTTATTTACTGATTTACTCGTACTTAATATAATATGAGGAGAAACAAGTGCTAGTTGCCCGAGGAGAAGCAGAACCTCATGTGATTTTCACATGACCTAGGCATCTAAAAGAAAAGGGGATATACACATGACATACTTTTAGTTTTAAATGACATAATTTATGGTTTTCGCATGAATCTATATATCAGATTTTATCAATAAAATTACACTTTGCAAGATCCAGAAAGATGAAGGAACTCTTATGATTTTTTAATTTTCTTATGAACAGCACATCTAACTATAATACGTAAAAATGCATATATATATATATATATGAATATATATTTTTTTGTTAAAAATGTGAAAATGCATATTGTTATGTGTGATATACATAAGTTTTAAGACCTATTGTGTGTGTGTGTGTTCAAATAATATTCTTGCTAAAGTATTAAAATAAAGGAGCAAAACAAAATTCTATATATATAGAAAAAGATATACATTTTGATTATTTGAGGGAATAGAAGAGAGCAAAAAAGACAGTTTGTTGTGAGAAGAATATATAAAGAGAAGCATTGCATGCAGAGAAAGTTTCCAGTAATAACAATAAGTTGAGAATAGTTGCACTAAAGAAGAACAGAGAAGAAACCTCATAAAGAAAAAAAGTGTTGACCCAATTAAAAAGAAATTAAAAGAAGGATAACAAAAAAGGGTAAATGCAGAGTAATTGAATTGGTATATACTAAAGTTGTAATTATTGGAATAAACAGATAAAAGAAATGATTGTTTAAGAAAGTAAGAGAAGGAAGTGGTGGGTGAGGGAAGGGATCGTAGTGTCAGAAAAGAAAGAAGGAAGAAGGGGTCACGGGTTTGCCTTGAAAGCCACTTTTTCTTTCTTTATTTTAATTTATTTTATATAATTTCAGACACTCAGACACATATTCCCCTCCATTTCTCATTAATCGAGGTTGCTAACTTCCAAAAATTTTATTTTTACATTTTCACACGCACTTTTTGTTTAAATTTTCTTAATTTTACAGCCCCCTTGATTTTGATCCAAAATTAAAGTATACTTTTAGAACTTTTATCATCACTTACATTTTCATGATTTAAGACTTTTATATGAATTGGCTTTTTTTTTTTGTTTCCCTCTAATAGCCATATGTAATATCATTTGTTAGGATACACTGCTTGTGAAAATTTTAAAAACACTTGTTTAAATTTCTTGAAACTAGCTAAACGATTTGATAGTAATTAAAAATATATGTATTTTTTCAAATTAATAGTAATTCATAACCTCTGAAAAAAATGGAAACAAAATTTTACTATATTGAGTGCAATATGTAAAAATATTATAACTCATCAAATTTTGACATATGTTATTGACAATTTAGATCTTGATATATATCATAATTTGTTTTTATTAATAATTTAAATTCTTAAAAAGAAAAGAAAATATTAGTTTTTAAAAACGAAAATATAAATAAAAACAGTAAAGTAAGAAAAAATAGAAACGATAATGACTATAGATAATTACAATTTATAAAATATAAAATTAAAGTAAGAAAAAAATATATGAAATTTATATTGATTTCAAAGTGCATAAAATTTGAAAATAGTAGCATTTGTATACATATTTTTCTATCCAATTTTCTTCAAACATATCAATAATAAAAGCTTTTATTAAATTATTGAAATATATGAAAAGATTATTATCATATAGTGTACTCTATATTATAATTTTTTCTGTTTTATATTAAAATGACAATATGTTTAACAAGATTTATTAAAAATAATAATAAATAATTAAATTAAATATGTAAGAAAAAAAAAAATTTTAAATAATATATATAAGATAAATTTATATATATATTTTTTAACTTGTACGATTTAGAATTAAATTTTCCATTTCACATGATAAATATATTTAAAAAAGAATGAAAAGTAAGTGAAAAACAGAAACTTTATAATCTATGTAAATAAATATAAAAATAAAGTAGGAGAAAAAAAATAGAAACTATAATATGTATCTAGAACTAAGAATTATAAAATTAATTTCATAAGATAAATAAATTTTTAATTAATATTTATTCATCAAAAAGATTAAGTTTTATGTAATATAATATTTGAAATGGGTTATTTTTAAATTTTTTTTTTGAATATTCATATAAAGTGAATATGTTTGAAAAATATTTTATGTTCTAATTTTAGTTTACAAAACGTAGTTTTTAGATAATCAAATATAGGTTTGAAATTTGAATATAAATATATTCATTTTTAATCTGTATACTAATTTAATATAATATAAATGACTATATTTTGAAGTTTTTGAAAAATATAAAATAACTGATATTAAGAATAACTATTTTACAATGTTTACTAATAATTGTGGATATGTGCATATATTTGAATAAAACATTAGAAAGAAGGATTCACTCAAACCACATTATTTCTCAATCTACTTCACGAGGAATGAGAAATTTTATATCGTAGTAACACAATGCTCATTGCTAAATTTGTGGTACCATGGACCATTATTCACATTGTATAATTTTGTTTGTAATGATGGTAAATGCTCGGATCATTTGCGTGGGCATTTTATTATCTAACTATAGTACATTATAAAATGTAGAGCATACAAATTTACAAATGTTCTTACATACCTTTAACAGTTTCCTTCGATAGTTGAATTTTTTGGGAATCTGTAAACTTTTTATTTATCTCGACATTGGCTATTTTTTTTTTTCTGAAAAACTTGAAAGAGATTATATCTCTCTTAAGGAAACTGAGAAAGGAAAAATTTGGTGACTTAAGACATTGTATGAAAAAACCATATAAGGATCTATGTATAAGGCAAACATCAACCCTGAAAAATCCTAAATCAAATTGAATGGAAAAAATAAAAGTTTATGAGAAGTAGAGATTCTTGGCAGATTTGGAAGAGCAATCTTCATAAATAAATTAATATTAGAAAGATAAGAAAGGTAGATAAACAAGTATGGAGTCTTATTGAAGAATTGAGAGGAGATTAAGAGAGAAGTCGAGATGTTTTCTTAAGAAAATTGACCCATGAACCAAAAATTTATATGAGTACGACTACAAAAGAGTTGTAAGGGATTTTAGATTTTTGATGTGAGAAAGAAATTGTGAGAAACTTGTGATGTTAGTAGTTTTTCATAGGTTTTAAGCATATTTTCTTAATCATTTTTGATCATTTTAGCTGCATTTAGGTATGTTTATGTGCATTTGTGTGAATTATCTCAATCAGGTCTTGGAGTGGTTATCTTGTGGATTTGGAGTGAAAGGAGATGAGTTAAGTCAAGAAAAATGGAGAAAGCATCCAAAGTGCTGCTAGCGGGGTGATCTGGCGAGGTGATTTCAGGTGTAGTGGAGTAAGCGCTGGCAGCAACGTGATTCAGCGAGGCGATTTGGATTGCCACGTTTTATACGAGTTTTCACCGTGCCGCCAGCGACGTGATCCAGCAAGGTCTTCACCTCGCCATGATTTGAGATCTGCTGGCGGGGTAATATAGCGAAGCAATTTCGGGTGCCACGGATCAAAGACTGCCAGCAAGGTGATCTGGCGAGGTAATCACCCTGCTATCGTGCGCGCGACCTTTGACCATCTTTGACTTTTTGCCTTTTCCTCCTTTCTTTTTTGGGTTGGGTCCAGCTTGTTAGGCCTAAACTAATTTATTTTAAGCTACTATAAATAGATTTTAACCTAATTTTAGGGGGGAGGCATTATCTTTTGTGTAAACCTAAAACCCATTGGGTAATCTTTTGAAATGTAAGGCAATGATCTCATTTCTTTTTGTTAATTTTTTTTCTTTTTGTTTATCTTTGTTAATCTTATGATTATGCGCTCTTCAATTTTGGTTATGTGTGTTGTCATGAAAATTAGTGAGTAGTTATCTTTTAAGCTCATGGGTTATGTAGATTAAGGTGATCATGAGGTGATTATAGATGCTTATGACTTAGTTTGTTTAGATCCTGTCTTATTGGTTGTTCTTAATGCTAGATTATGTTGATTTCTCTTGATCTAGATGTTAGAGTTTTTCTTGCACTGAAGGTGTTTGTGAAAATGTCTGAACCAAACCTTTAAGAGCTTTATATTTCTAGCCAATGAGAATTGATGTTAGGATGTTTAGTAGCTAATAAGACTTGCTTTTAATACTTACTTGCCTTGTGATTGCTTTTAATACCATGCATATTGCATGGTTAGTATATGGTTAATGCCATGAGAGTGGATTATCTTAGATTAGTGTTCTTAAGCTCAAGGATCAGTCTTTATTGATTGAATTAGCATTTCTAGTCATCACTTGATCATCTGAATCATTGATCTTAACTCAAGAGCTTAGCTTTCCCTTATTGAATTAAATCCTCTGTTTTTATTTGCTCTATTTTTACTCTTTTGAATCATTACTTATTTAAATTGTCTCTCTCTAGTTTACTTGTTAAGATTGATATGATTGTTAACTTTTTTTATTTGCACTTGGATTAAACTGAATTCTGTATCAATTGTGTGTTCTTCACCCTGAGTTTGGATTAGACCCTTAAATACTATAAAGATTAGATTGATTAAGCCTAGGAATAATAGTAAAGAATTGATCTTTTTCTGTTATCAACTTGTTAAAGAAGTAATAGAAGAATTGATAAATAAAGTTTTCTTTGCCATGCTAATGATGAATTACTGGATTCGGGTAGTATCACAACTTCAAACCTCTTGGAAAATTGTTGGTAAGTTAGTTTTAACTATTTTTAGTTCTTTTCACTAATTGTTCTCTCCAATTGGCTCAATTCTATGATTTAAGACTTCATACCAAAAAGATGATGACAAAGTTATGATAGATTATCTTCTTATATTGCTGTGTATTATTTTATATAAAATGATCTAATAGATAATTGCAAATAGACTAAAATGAATGTTTTCAACATTTCTAAATTTGAACCAGTTAACTTTGTTAAAAAATTTATGGAAAATTTATTGTTTACAATAAAGATAGTGAAAGACTTTCACAAAAAGATCTCTCTATATGATGCACTATGAAGATAAATATATCAAAAGTGTTTAGACTCTATTCAGTGGAACTTTTTTTTGAAATATAATATCAATTATGAAATTTCTAGAGAAAATCTTACATAAAAAAATCACCATAGCATCAGTTGAAAACCAAGTTAATGGGGGGGGGGAGAGCTTGCAGCTTATTTTGTGAATAACATAAAAGAGAAAGCTACCATTTGTCTTCATATATCTTTATTATATGTATGAACATCTTAACAAGATTGATAGATAAACAATGATAGAACGGTGGATTGGATTTCATTCCAAATGTAAAACCATTTACTTAGCAGTCCAAATTTTACAGATGATTTCATAGTTTTCATTGATGGAAAAAGAAGATCCATAGAGAGGATGATCAAAATTATTGATGAATTTAAAGGGATATATGGATTTAAGATAAACATCAAGATGTTCATAACATATCTCACATGTTTTACTGATTATAACCAACAAAAAATCACATTTCTATGCCCATTCAATTCAGACTAATTACCAAGAAATATCTAAGTCTTTTTTTTTTCTATTAACATGAAAAATAATAATATGTGATTCCACACAATTTTTAAAAAAGATTTAATGACAATGAACTCATGGAAATTTTGTTACTTTTCTTTGGAGGATGGTTTTAACTTCTTAACTTGATAAGTACAAGCATTATAAACTCTAAGATCAGTTCTTTTATATTGTTATAGAGTTGTAATAAAGAAATTGAGAAATCATTCTTAAATTTCTTGTGGTCTTGACTGGAGCTTAATCCCAAGAAGGTGAAGGTGGCTTCGACTGAGGTATGTCAGCCAAAAGGCATATGAAGAGGATTGAAAATGAAATCACTACAAGAGGATAAAAAAATCATTTATTTAAAAGTAGTGTGGATGATCATCTCAGCTCAACCTCATCTTCAAGTGATTTGGATAAGATAATGCTGATTGGACATGAACCCTTTTACTCAGTATGAGAAAATGCGAAAAATGTCATGGATGTATAAAAACTTTTCAAATATAGAGAACTTGTTAAACTCCATCAAGATTTTGAAATTGGTAACGAGTGCAACACATTTGTTTAGTATGATTCTTAGTCATAACTTGGAAGGTTGTACGATATAACATGACTAGGGAGGTTAATTGATATGGGAATTTTGACATATGTTAGGGTGTCTAAAGTTATGCAATTACACCACTAGATAAATACAAGCACTATAAACTCTAGGTTCAGTATTGTTATATTGTTGTAGAGTTGTAATAAAGAAATTGAGAAATTATTCTCAAATTTCTTGTGGTCTTACCCGGAGCTTAATCCCAAAAAAGTGAAGATGGGTTCAACTGAGGTATATCAAAAAATGATTGATTAAATATCAGAAATTGCATAATATCACTTGGGATTCAGCATATAAGAAAGGGCTAATCGTGTGATTTTCTACACGACCAAATCATAGTTGATGAATGAAAAGATTGGTTTTAATGAATTGTATATTTTCAATTAAAAGCTATGTTTTTAACGTAAATTTTTAACGATAAAAGTTATATTTTTAACATCAGTTTTTAAAGATAAAAACGTATAAATATAAAAAAAAGTTCCATTATTTTTTTTAAAACAATTTAATTTAAAAAATGTTTTTTTAAAGTTTATAAAACTTCAAAAACCTGGTAAAATGTCAATAAACAAATTCACTAAAAACTTTAACTTTGTATAACTTTTCTAATTTTTTTTAAAAATATATGTTCTTATAAACCCAACATTTTCTTTTGTTTGGATTATATATATATTATATATGTACACAAACTTTAGGATTGCACATCTCTTTCTCGCATATGTTCACAATTTTGACATGATATTGAATTTGGTTATTTTCTTCATTTTGTTTCATAGTGTCATTACAAACATTTTTTTCTTCGGCCAGACGATAGTTCTTCAAGAAGGAAAGTGTTCGAAACAAAAATCAATTAACATTTATGATTGGGAGCAAGAGTAAGAAAAAAAAAATCTGATTGGGAGATATTGCGATTGTCCTAATATGGTGCATCTAATCTTAATCAATCACAACTAGTGTCTTGTATTCGAAACACTCGATCCAACATTTTGACGAGACATACCTTATATTGAAGTAAATACTGATTCATGGGATATCCAAACAGTTTTATGTGGTGAACGAAGTAATACTCATATCCCACCAGTGAAATGTTATATATTGTGAATAACAAAGTAAGGACCTGTTCTTTTACTAAAACCGATTGAAGAGGTTATGATAAGATTTTGAAAATTCTAGTTTTTTTCTACATCTGCGTTTATGTTTTCAAACAGTTGCTCAATAAAAACAAAATTATATCGAAAAAAAAGTTAGTCACTAAACGTAAAAGTAAAGAAACAGTGTTTACATTAAATCAAGTGAATATGTTTGGCGTTAATAAAACAAAAAAAAAGGTTAAAATCATTCAAGTAGAATCTCTCTCACGTATGGGTCAATAAGTCTACTCAATTGCAATCCATGATATTTCTTTTCTGAATCAAAGCTTAATCATTTGATGATCATTTAAAATCATTTACATATGTTAGTCATATTTTTCACCTCATTTTTAACCAACATTATTTGTGTGTGTGTGTGTGCATGCAAAAGTAAGATCACACGGGTCTTCCAATTTCATATATACCAGGAGAAATATCCATACACTATTACAGAAAGATAAAAAATATATATATATATATATATATATATATATATATAAACAAAAAAAGTTACTAATTAATAGTAGTTACACATGAGGACAGATACACACGTACGATCTCTTAACCTCAAAATAAATATAAAGCAGAATAACAAAAAACCAAAATTGGTCACTCACTACTCAGTACTAGAGTACCGCCTCAGGCTCCATTTTTATCCAACCCCACCGATACAAAACAAACACAATCGTCTCTCTTTCTCTCTCTCTTTCTCTTTCTCTGTCTTCTCTTTCCTTCACTCTCTTCTTTTTTACTTTAATGGCAATGATGGTGGAGAATAGCTATGGTTACGGTGGTGGTGGCACCGGAGAAAGGATACAGCTAATGGTGGAAGGTCAAGGCAAAGCGGTTCCTGCGCCGTTTCTTACGAAAACTTATCAACTCGTCGACGATCCCGCGACAGATCATGTCGTTTCTTGGGGAGACGATGACACTACTTTCATAGTTTGGCGTCCTCCGGAGTTTGCTCGTGACCTTCTCCCTAACTACTTTAAACACAACAACTTCTCTAGCTTTGTCCGGCAGCTCAACACTTACGTAAGTCAAGCAACAAACAAACCAAAAAAAGATTTTGGGTTTTTGTAAAGAAACGATTTTTATACACAAAAGATCTTATTTTTTTTTTCAAGAAACCATTTTTTTTTATTGGGGTTTTTGAGTTTTGATTGATTTGTCTTAAAAGAACTGATCTTTAATACTACAAACGGTTTGGTTNTTTTAAAAAAAACGATTTTTTTTTTTTTTTTTTCGGGTTTTCTTGATTTTGTCTTGATTTGATCTGATTTTGTCTTCTTGATTTTGTTTAGGGTTTCAGAAAGATTGTTCCAGACAGATGGGAGTTCGCGAACGAGTTTTTCAAAAGAGGAGAGAAGCATTTACTCTGCGAAATCCACCGGAGAAAAACATCTCAAATGATACCAAACCAACACTCTCCGTTCATCACACACCATGCTCCACCGCAGATGCCATTCTCCGGTGGTCCAGCTTTTTTCCCTTTACCGCCACGTGTCGACGCCGCCGCTGCAGCAGCAGCAGCAATGGACGACCATTACTGGTGCGAGTCACCTCCCCCGAGACCACGTGTAATCTCCAACACAGTCGACGCTCAAGTCACAGCATTAACAGAAGATAACGAGAGATTACGGCGGAGCAACACTGTGTTAATGTCGGAGCTCGCTCACATGAAGAAACTCTACAACGACATTATCTACTTTGTTCAGAATCATGTCAAGCCTGTCGCTCCGAGTAACTCTTACTTGTCCTCTTTCTTACAGAAACAGCAACAACCACTTCCTCCTCCTCCATCAATCGATTATTACAATAATGCCACTGTCCCTAATCTCAATGCCTTGAACTCTCCTCCTACTTCTCAAAGCTCTATTACTGTTCTTGAGGATGACACTAATCACGAGAGAAATACGAGGAAGACCAAGCTTTTTGGAGTTTCGTTGCCTTCTTCCAAGAAGAGATCACACCATTTCTCAGACCAAAGTAGCAAAACTCGACTTGTGTTGGATAAGTCAGATCTTGGATTGAATCTCATGACTGCTTCTACACGTTAAGAGTCTCTTTTTTATTTATTTTTATTTTTTTGGGTTAAGTATCAGCATTATTAGCACTAATGTTGTTTATGAATGGAACATCATCAATCTTTAAAGCCATTTTTCTTTTTTCTTTTTTGTTTCTTTGATTAATAATCTTCTTTCTAATCGATTTAGTTTAATCTACTTTTTGTTATTAACTTTTGTTTTGTTTTGTTTTTTTGGGCTTGTTGTCCAGGAAAATGAGAATGTCAGTGATGTCTAATGTAGATAGGCTTTTAGGTTACTTTATGCATATTTCGAAATTTTCATGTGTATCGGACCGATCGTGTTTATTGGTTTCTTTATTTAATGCTTTCACACGTCTTCCTTTTTTTCGTTTTTGTTTGTTCTCTTTCTTTTTTCGGATCAATCCACGTCATCTTTTTCCCAGTTTCTGGTTCCCAGAAATTTTCGTTTTGTATTCATTTATTATCTCTCTTTTTTCTTTTTTCATTTTGTTTGAATTATGAAAGTAACTTAATGCTGACAAAACAAAAGTAATTTTAGTGTTTGCCCAGTATCCACGAACGATGACAAATGTGTATGTGTGTGTGTTTTTCTTAAAAAAAAAAATATCATTTCATTTAAATTTTATTTAAGGCCTTACTGAACCCATACGTTAAATAGCCCACTACATTTCATTTAAACTTTTCTGTTTTGTTTATTTTAATAATGAGACTTTCTCAAGCAATAGATGTGAAGTTCTCTTCCAATGGGGAGCAAACAAAACTTGCCAGTTATTGTTGTTGTCAATTTTAGCTACCGAAAGAGAAGGCTTCAGATGGGCCACATTGTTTGGGCTACAGACAGGTGGGTTTCTCTTAGACACTTATATTTGGTTTTAGCCCTAACAAGTCTGGGCCTTTTTGAAAGCAGTAGCTTGAGACTTGACAACAATTCTAAGAGGAGTTCGACATACACTAATCTCCTTTGGTAGTTTCTTTGAAGAGACTCTTCTTTGAATGTACTTCAAGTGGCCCTGACCATAATAGCATAGATGACATCTTATTTCGTGATTAACTTATTAGTAGTGTATCGTTTGGGCAAGCAGAAGTGGGTTTATTTCTGGTGTGATGGGCCCGAAGAGTATGATTTAGGCCTAGCAGAAGGTGATGAAGCATCAAGTCTAGGTTAATAAATGACACAGATTATATGTTTTGAGAAAAAGTCACACGGAGATGCTGAGAGATTTGGGTCGATGAACTGTAACCTGATGAGGTAAATTAAAGCATATTATAAATTATAAAGGTAGGAAATAAGAATCAGACAGTTAAGAATAGAGTGAGGAACACTGGAGAGAAGGTGAGAGACAAAATCTTGTAAGAGGTGAGTGATACTTATCTTCTAGGGATAGACTTACATCTTCCTCATTTTACATAAATCTCTGTTGGTGAGTAACGTGAGTTGGGTATGTGATCTCTTGTGTGAAGCTGCTTCTCAACTCTACTGAGCTGGGTTTTGAGGCTAACCAACTTTAGTGATCTTGGGAACTCGTACATCTTTGTCTTTTTTACTTTCTTGCACTAAAAACAATCAACTTTCAAAAGAGAACATAAAACAGCTTAATAATCTGATTGTTCAAGATAGTAATTAGAATTGAATATAAGTAAAGCAATATCATAACAATGGTAGAAGTGCCATGTTACAATTAGTCAGCTCTAATAGGTCAGATCTACTTCGTCTCATGCAGATTTATTGTGTGGCTAGAAGAGGGTTTTCATCTAAGGTACATTACATTTCTTCACCGGTAGAAAGTTATTTGTATCTTAGATCATCTGCGTCTCCACAATGGTTAAAAGAGCTTCCTTTAGTGATAGAGATATCTCCTAAGACTCCACACATGCTAAATGAGCTTCCTTCAGGTCTATAAACATCATCCTAAGCTTTTAAGGGCTTAGCTAAGTTGGAAATATATATTAGGCTTTAACTTTGTGCAAAGAAACTCGGAGCCATTGTCACTATACACTAAATAATGTTTTAACGACGGTCGCAAATAGTCTTTTAACCAGAGAACCAAGTTTTTTTTCAGATTTTCTGTTGTGCCTCTTTCTTGAGTCCTTTTTTCCTTTTACTTCTTAAATCTTAGCCTGACTGACCTAGGACCACTCTAAAGCTATAAACACTTGTTTTTTAGCCCCTTAAGGACAACACTCCACACTCCATATCAAAGGATATACGTCCACCCTACTTTTTAGGTTACAAGTTGATTTCTACTTTACTTGTTCTAAAATATTTAAGAGTAAGAGAAAATTCGTCAAACTTTGTTCAGGGATTTTGGTCTGATCTTCTAACCCTTCTCTTGTTAATAAAGTTATGAATTCTTCTTTGATTCTGTGTGCTTTTTATTTTACTATGTCTGAGTAGATATCTTCAGCCGCACACTTTTGTTTCTTTCGCAGCTTATTCAAGAGAGATCGATTTATTTTAATTAGGTTGTGGAATTTTCAATAAGTGCAAAACATAAATCTCTATAAACGAATATATTCAGGTTGCTTAAGTTTTTCATCTTTAATTGTTCTTGCATGATTCTAAAGTAGCTAACTAGTAATATAATATAAGGAGTTTAGAATCACGAGTGTCTGCATCTAACAACATGAACTATTATTTGGTGAATTATGAGTTATAACCAACGAAAGTTGAGTTGCGAATTTTAGTGAAAAATCAAAACGCACTCATATTTATGAGTATCAACAGCTTATAATAACCAATAAAAATCAAGTCTATTGATTTTTTATGTATAGGGGATGGAAAGGCTTTACAATTGTGTTTTGATGAGTTTAAGAATTTAACCTGTAAATCTTAATAGTTGTTTGCTCCATGTTGTATATCTGCGAATCTTCAATGGCTTAACACCTTTATCTTATTGCTTTAAACTTTGATTTCAATTGCTTTCTTTTACTTAACTGCATAAACAACTCACAAACTCTCTCTTTTGAACTAACTTAACTCAAATCATATAAGTTCTAAATATGATTTTGCAGGTTTCAGTGGATTGACACTGTAAATACTACATCATTGCTGTGCATTTTCAGCTACGATTTTCTTCTCAGTGTTTTTATCTATTTGATTCAATTTCATCCCACACCATTAGGTCCACACAATGTCTAGAAATTAAGAGATTGATAAACACAAGAATTCAATAAAGACTCACTCTCTTTATTAAGCTTTAGAAAACTAACTCAAAAACTAAAGCTCTCAACACAAATCTCTCAATCTCTCAATCTCATAATCTCTTAATCTCTCAATCTCATAAACTCTTTTTTCTCAAAACTCATGAACAATGCCCTAGCTTGACATGTTCTTATATAGAACACAAACTTCCTTTTTACTCTAAAGGAATATTTCCTTTTCTCTCTATTTCCTAATCCTATTAGGATTACTTGTTCTTCAAACTTATTCCAACACAATGCAGTCTGCGAGAGAACCGCTCCATGAATATCACCGGCAGTAAGATGGAACGGGGAATTGTTCTCCTTGTCACATGTAGTGAACTTTTGAAATGGTGTTTTCCTCTAAATATATATATATATTGCGATCAAACAAGTAACTAATTAAAAGATGCAAGGCAAAACTATGATTTTAGGTGTGCTCATAATGAGTCTGGTCATGCTGCAAATTCAAGTTGAAGGAAAGAGTTGCTGCCCTAGCACGAGTGCTAGAAATATCTATCATAGCTGCCGTGCGTTGGGAGGATCCCGGGAAAGATGTGCATAACTTAGTGGATGCAACGTTTACCAGGATAAATGCGTACCCCCCTACATTCACGGCATGCTCGAAAACTCAAGTAAATTGGGGAATTCTTCTTTTTGTAGTACCCTTTCATATGTTTTTTTTAATTAATTTTCATTTATATTGAAAAACAAAGGGGAAACATACATGTCCCATAGCAGGGAAAGTAGTCGGGGAAAATTTGCATAGCTGCTACAGCCATACACTAACAACAAAAGCCTTAAGATTCTTGAAAATTTTCGAACAAAGTAATTCTGTAAGAAACCACCGAAAGAAGGTTACGGTGCTCCCTTGATATCGGAACAAGGCGGCAGTGGAGAGTTTGTTGAATATCTGATATGAGGGATGAAACCGGTCTAGAGATGTTGGTATGGAGCCTAGCATTCATTTCCTTCCAGAGGGAATAAACCGACACATGATACAAAAGCTTGATGATTAGATTGATGTTACCGTTTGTAGAGGGGTTCTTAATCCATCTCAAATCATCCTCAAACAAAAGCGGAAGTTGGAGATGGGCTTTGTTAGTGAAGAATGACCAAAGTGAAAATCAGATGTTGTCTGTTCTCATCAGTGACGTTGCATAATAGACAAGAGGCAGGGACCAGCAATCCCCAACTGAGCACAGCCTATTCCGCCTATAAAGCCTGTCACGAGTAACCATCCAAACAATGCATGCTTTGGTATCCTGTGCTTAAACCAAACCAAAGGAGACCAATCCACCATCACTGCAGGCGGATTGAGAGCAACCCAAGTGTTGTTTGCAGAGAAGGAGACTTTGGGGACTTTGTTAGTGATCTTCCAAAGTAATCTATCATCCACTTCAGAAACAGATATCAGTTAAGAAGGAGATAAGCAAGCAACAAGGAGGCTTGGACGCCGGAGACAAGGGGACCCATATGACCAGTAATCTCAATCAGAGGATCCAACGACTGTTGAACCAAAAGCCTTCAATATGTAATTAGAAGATTAAGGTTTGTGGGGGCAAGAGAATTGAACGAGGATGTTTTATTGATGATCAAAGAGAACAGGAATACAAGGGAGCTGAGATTGGCCTCGTCAAGATCGGCGACGTCAATTTTAGCTTTTACTGCTAGTTATCTTAGAATGTAATCCCTCTAACCTAGAACAATGTATTCATATATATATATATATATATATATATATATATATATATATA